>MU404202.1:0-75225 GCA_022695795.1 Biscogniauxia marginata
CACTAAAATTAAAAATACAATAAAAAAAAAAAATTACCCGGCATTTTCCTGTGGGCGTAAAATAACACTGCCTCCAATCCGGCCCCCATTTTTTTTTTTTTTTTTTTTTTTTTTTTGAACCGTCCTGTTTTTCACGTGTGCTGATCAATACTACTAATATCTACGATCACCCAACTACCGTTCGATTATCGCCTTTTTTTTCGAGGTTTCGCCGAATCGTCGGATTTCTTCACCAAACCTAGGGCGGAACTGAATTCGTACTATAACCCAGGTTTGTGGTCTATCATCTGTTATACCTACCTATCTCCTACCTACCTAGGTAATTGATTAACTAACCACAATGTCCTCTTCATATTGCTACAACTACCTAGACTTATCGCCTGTCAATTCCCGGTATTTGGTTTGCAGCTTGCTCCCATCGCTCTCCTCTGTTCTGGTCGTAGCAATGGAGCTCCGATTGTACGCTAAAGCATGTCAGCCATTTACATCATCCCGGTGGCATCCCAAATTCTTGCCCCGGGTTCTCGTACGGTTTATGGGGTTATCCACTCTCGGCGCCGGCGGGATATAAACATCACATCACCGCCAGCTTGCTTCAGAATCTCAACGACGAATCGAGGAGCAGGGCATCATTGATCATGTTTGGTAGAACGTCTTGACTTCACAAGCTTTCGTCTCAATGGCGTTGAATCTATCGTTAACACGGCCTGCGTCGAGCACCCTATGTCCGAGGCTGTTGATCTCCCAAGGATCTGCCAATCCATGCGCTCCTCAGACGGGAAACCCTAGCGTTCAGGGATACCGGGGAGATCTCGGTTCGGTATCATTGACGTTGGCGTCGTGCTATTCTGTCTCGTTCGTGCAACACTTGGCGTAGATCTATGCAGTCCTCTTAAGCGCACAACCCGCGCGATCCCGTCTATCCCTACGTGTAGTATAGGGACTGCCGTTGCTGAACATGTAACTACCAGCAGCAGCTTGAATGCCTATAACACTCGGTAAGATCTTATTAGAGCCAGCTTGCAGCGTTTTTCTCTTACAAAGGGGATACGACTCATCTCGTCTTTCTGCTGGGACTGACATCCATTATGATTTATCAATGGACGGTAGATCCCACAGCTTCCATCATCAGCGAAGAACAGAGTACACTCTATCATTTTCAGGCTCTTACGATATGCGCCACAGGTTCTTCCGGTTTTCGGCTTCCTGTCCAACGAGGCCGGAGCCGGGTTGCCGCCCACGTGGCCTCTCGTGGCCTCGGAACGGCTGGGAACAGTTGGTTCGGCATGTTTCTGACGTGGAGGCCTATTGGAGGTCGATGTAGGCAGCTTTTTAAGTGAATATAATGACGAGGTCATCGGATCATGTAGGACGCCCTATTTGGGCAGACAAATTTAACTATGATAATATAGACATGCAATCTAGCGGTAAGCATATGCTCTTCAGATCAAAATTGGAAACAGCAGCCTCTCTCGCAGCCTGAAAATGTCATTCCCGTAAAATCATGTATGCTCTAGCAGATTATGGGCTTCCTCGTCTGGTTTTGTGTATCATCGGTTTTAGGGTCTATGTAAGGGTGTGTATATTACTTGTTGTTGCGCTAGGGAGGGAAAGCTCCTCTCTAGCGCTCACTACGAAAGTACTATATACAAGCTAAAGCATGGGCCACCTGTCCGTGACAGTCTATCAGGAGCCTAAGCTTGTGAACTACCAAGCAGTGCTTGAAAGGATTTGCTGGTAGTCATAGTAAACAACTCCTTCAACAACAAAGTCCTTTATAGAACTCGAGTGTTGATACGGGACATCTAATTAGCCCAAGTTGTCAAGGGGTTTTCATAGCAGCCCCTTTTAAATAGTCACTAGAAAGGCGGAAGGTTGAGCCAAGCAAAATTCATAGTCTGCAATAAGGCTTCTGCGGTGATTCAGTGCAGGAGGCAGTTCACAGCTTCACGTAGAATAATCCGTATATCGTAGTTTTGTCCGGTAGTTCACGCGTCCCATTCAATTCGCGATAGCTAGGTCTCAGCATAGCAGGAGGGAACGAAGGAGGAGGGAGGGGAGGTTGGTTGATAATAGGAATTCCTATTAATCTCACCATAATCCCCATCATCAGCACAACATCTCCCTTTCATAATGTACATAGTCCATATAACGACCGTATCTCGTGCCTGGAAAATATAGTAATATGTAGAAAGAGGGATGGGATAGGCCAGCAGCGACGCCGTTACTAGGGGTCGATAGAAGCGCTTTATAAATAATACCTCTTGTTATAATATTTTGAAAAAAATGGCAACATTTTTATTTTGCAACTATTAGCTAGAAAACGGAATCCGACGGGTAATACATATTATACTTTAACTGCTTCGAGTATAGAATCAATAAAAATATCTGTAAATTATTATAATCGGCATCCCCTATGAAGTATGAGCGATTGACCACTTTGACGAATACCTCTAATAGGTAGTAATTACCTGGGGATTCGATCGCTGTAGATTGATAACGATATCTTAAGACACTAATATCCACTTAAATTAGGACTAAGTACATTGATGACGATGACGGTGATAATGAATTGTCAAACAAAAACGCTAAAGCTTCTAAATTCATGGGACTCATACATGACATACACAGGGATACCAGTCTAACAACGAAGACGGAACACGAAGGCGACCTCGAGCTCTTTCTATTAATTCCCCCTCTATCCCTTTCTCGCTCCCTTCTCGTCGTCCCCTTCACGGCCTCTCTCCTTCCTCTAGTCCCCCTTTACCCCTATCCCTAACCCTTCCCCTAATAGCGCCTCCCAGCCAACCAGCCAACCAGCCGACCAACCTCAACAACCAATTACCCAACCACTACACTTCAAACGATCGCATACGCGGAAGCATAGCTCACGCTCGAGTCGCTATAGTCCTTGACCAGGCTACTGCGCTGGTACTGCACGAACTTGAACCGCAACCTGCCCCCGGCACCGGCGCCCGCATCCGCACCCGCATCCTCTCTAGCCAGGACCTCGAGGGCCGCCATGGCGACGCCGATGGGGTGGCGGCCGCAGACCGTGTTCTTGGTGCGGCGCAGGTTGTCGACGAAGGCGTCGTGGTCGCCCGACTCGACGGCGTCCATGGCGAGGTGGTCGAGCTGGCGGATGCTCTCGTGGACGGGCGGGTCGGCCGGGACCGCGGACCGCCGCGTCAGCGACTGCAGGTTCTCGACGTCGCCGCCGGGCGCGTACGCCGTGTAGCCGAAGCGCGCGCCCCAGTGGCAGAAGTCGGAGCTCACGACGAGGGCGGCCGCGGGGTCGCGCAGGTGCGGCGCCAGCAGCGCCCCGAACTCCTTCTCCTCCGCCCCGCTGTTGTCGCCGACGAGGACCGGCACGATCGTCGGGTACGGGCGGCCCGCGTCCCCCAGCGCCTGCGAGGCGCGCTTGTGGATGTACGGCAGGTGCATCTCGAGGCTGTGCTCCTCCACGTCGTTGCGCCGCGAGATGTCCTGGAACTTGCCCGTGTCCCGCAGCTGCTGTATCGCGTCCGCGTCGACGGTCAGGTCGCCGAACGGGGTCTCGTACTTCGCGAAGGTGGTCAGGGCGCACCCGCGGAGGTAGTATGTGTGCGAGGGCCCGAGGACGAAGATGCGCTTGGCTTTGCTCAGGTCGAGGCACTTATACGCCCAGGCCGCGCAGGGCCCGGAGTAGGAGTAGCCCGCATGTCTGGGGGTAAGGAAGGAGACGTCAGTACGATAGCTCATCAGGAATAGGCAAGTGAGCTATTTGGGACGTACGGCGCAATGATGACCTTGGCCCCGGTTATCGGAAGGCTGTTGTCGTTTATGGAGCTCGGGACGTCACCTAGGAAGCCGTCTAGTTGCTTAGACAAGGTATCCGGGTCGCCGTCATACCAGGTGTACGCATGGCTAGCTTCGCGTGTTCCCGTTAGCGACATGGTGACTGATAATCCAGCAGGGTGACACGAGGGGGTGGTTTTGACGTCCAAGAAGGAGAAAAGAAGCAGTGGGAAAAGGTGGGAACCTTTGCTTGAGGGAGAAGACGAAGCTTGAAGTTATTGGAGTTGCAGGTAACCCCAACGGAGGATGTCCCCGCCCTTGCCCGAGTGTTACTCCCCGCAACGCTGGAAACGGTTTTATCGATAAGCTAGAAACACAGTGACGTATATTGTGCACAGGCCAATATAGGCGTCTCTACTCTCCCCCCCCTTTTCTTACCCCTGATCTCTTTGGGATTCGAATATAACTTTTCTGGATGTGGGGCCTATTTCAATTCCGCGCCAGCCCGATACATACGTAAGAACTGTATCTGGTGTATTATAGGAGCTAATAGGACCGCCTAAGTTGAGCTGCCAAAGACATAATCACGAGGTAAGATTTTAATTAGGTAGGTTTATATGATTTAGTTAGGGCCTGGACATGAAAGTGTGGAAGCTGGGAAGGAACTGTAGAGAACATGTTGACCCGTAATCATGGCAAACCAGACCGCTCACGCATCCACCTAGTCCATCGACCTTGGAGAGCGTGTAGAAGACCTAGCAGCTTCCTTCCGATGAAAGGTGTAGACGACGCAGCTACGACTAGCACCGTTATTGGGATAGATGTCACCCAATAAAGCCAGAAACCGTCAGCCCCCGGCAGGAAGTTCTCCCCCATACTGAAGAGCCCTGAGATGAAAGACAGTGGTATGAAAACGATCGCGATGTACGTCAAACGCTTTACGTCGGCAGCTTCAGAGATCGACTTGTGCGAATCCATCAGCTGCACGATCGACGTCAGGATCGGGTTCAGCGTGTCGAGCGAGCGAGCGTGCTGCTCGATCTGGCCCTCTATGTGACGAAGGTCGGTTATGAGGAAGTCCCAGGTTTCGCATCGCGCTTCCGCTCGACTGCGCCAGTATTCCACGAACAGTCTCGCCATCCGGAGTTTGTGCAGGCTCTGGCTGCTGCGGCGCCGCCACCGGTGAAGCTCGAGCAAGTCTTGGCTCTCCGACCGCTTTTTGAAGGTGTGCGCGGCTTCGAACGAGTACTCGTAGAGCTTGACGTAGCGCGACATCAACTGGGCGTAGAGCATCCACTCCGTCAGGACGATCTGGAGTGGGTAGCAAGCTAGCGACAGGACGCTGCCGCGATCTGAGCCCAGGCCCGGCAACGTCTCCTGGAAGAGACTTAGGAGATTTTCTCGTAGTGACGCAGTCCCTGGCGTGTTGGTCTTTATAGTGTCTTGAAAAGTCGAATATGCTGGTAAGTCGCGGAAGTCTTCTGGTGAAATTCGTCGTGGGACTTGGGGTGTTTTAATGCTTGGTGGGCTTCCCGCACTCGTCCCCTTGGACTCAAATACGAGATCATTGGCAGTTGAGTCCGCTAGGATGAGACCTTTATACTTCGTTAGTTCTCATATCGCGCGATATGTAGAGTGTCAATTAATTACATATCCATGCTCCATTATTGAGCTTTCTTCTGAACACCGAACAGCAAGTACGAGCGAGCCCTACTTGTCTACTTGACAACGGGGGGAGACGCCGAACAGTGCGGGGGTTGTTGCCCGGGATGGTCATTTTGTAAGGCATATCGTGGAAGTCGGATTCGTGCCCAAGATCGAGAACCCTCTGGTAGTGTATATTGACATAGTCCTTGGGAACAATCCTAGACGGCAGCAATCCCAACAAGGGGGCAGAGGGACTTCGTTCGACATCTTGGTATGACGAGGTGATATGCCCACAGAAGAAAATCGGATCGATGTCTAGCATTGACCCTAATACTTCGATTTCAATAGGCCCTGGGTCTTCGATGATAATTATCATCCCGCCCATATGCTGCTGTGATGGCTGTTGCTGGAGATTAGTAATCTTTGACGCAGCGTCCTGGATGTGTGCTGTTTCGTGCACTGATCTCTTCTCCAAAAGGGCGTCAAGTTCAATTAAGCTAATGATACCTGTGCGTGAGCCAAGACGACTATTATTATCCAGAAACGATGAGAGAGCCGCCAAACAGGGGTTCCGCGTAGTCATTCGACTAATGTAACCCTGATAAGAACTCATGCTGGCGACAACTTCGATTTTCTTGAGTCTTCATGCTGGTCCGGTCTCTGGGCTGGTTTCAAAGACATATGTAGTTTGAGGTTCGGCTGAAGGAGCTGAAATAGAAAAACTATGAAGGGTTACATTGTGGGTATAGAGTGCATATGTAGCGTGATGGCAGCGTCTATTGGAGAGTAACAACAAGGGTCCAGGCGAATAGCTAACCGCTCAAGCAATCCTTTCACGTAATGTCCCCGGCGACTCGCCGGAGGCCTAGTTACCAGCACACGCAAGGCTGCCTCCTCTTCTGAAGATAATAAGCATGAGGTTTCTATACAATATGTAGATGAATGAAGGGGAATTTTTCATCATATGCATTTGCACCATATATGTGCCATTCTTTCACCACACACTGCTAAACCTAGATTTATAAGATGCCACAAGTTCAAACGACCGAAGACGAGTTTCAACACCACCTAAGGGATTTTCACGAGTTATTCCACTTACAGCAAGATACGGTGCGCTTTTACACTGCTGAGGTCGTGAAGATCTGCAATGCGGCGCTCAGCGCAGCTAATATTCGGCATATCCCCATCACATCTCGGATCAAGAGCTGGGAGTCTGCTAGAGGAAGTGCCATGAGACGCCAACAAGAGCGCCTTTTTTGGCAACGGGTCTATCCTCGGGCTACCACTGTTGAACCGGCTTGGGTTGAGTACTGTCGTCTCAGAGGTCTGGAACAACGCGACTTTCGCCCAATCCATAGCGCAAAAGAAATTCTGGAGGGGCTGCATGACATTGGTGGAGTTCGCATATCACTTTACTTTCCCGGTAATGTTGCCAAGGTCATTAACGTCCTTAAAAGCCGCCTTCACGTTCTCCGTGTAACGGAAAAGGGCCAAAATCAAATCAACACAAAGTACTTGAAGGACTTTCTTGAGGACCTCGACCGAGATGGAACCGATAAGCACACTGTCTCAATTGAAAAGTCTAGTGGTTATGAACGGACCTTTGGAGGCTACAAGGCTAGCCATCTCGTCGTTAAGCTACGAGAAGAAGATATTCCGGAGAACAAGCAATGTGCCTGGAAAGATACTGTGGTCGAAATCCAAGTAGGAACACTTGTTATGCACATGTGGTCCGAGATCGAACATGACATGATCTACAAGCCGCTCGAGTCACAAGGAGATGAGGTATCCGAAGACGAGAAGCGAGTCTTGGACTTGATCAATGGTATTGTAATGACTGGAGAGGCGGCACTACGACAGCTTGAAGCAAGCACAGAAGAACGATTAAACCAGCGTGCTAAGGACCAAGCGGCATTTGCAAGTAGCGAGTATGAGCTTGTTCTATGGATTGAGAACTATTACAAAAAGAAGGGAAAGCCGCTCGCACAAGGGGAATGGGAACTCCAAGACCAGCTCTACGCGATTCTACAGGTTAATGGTGATCACCAGCATGGGAAGGTGGAAGTACTCCTGGAGCGAATACAGGCGCCTGTTACACCGACCCGACGGGAACTCTCTGGGATGATACTTGACGTTCTGTGCGCTGGCCCCGGACTACGTCAGCCCTTATCATCAAGCAAATCCAGTGAGGCAGAAGATCAAACAATCGCACATGCCAGACTCTGGGGTATGAGATTCTTACAGAGTCTCAACATGGCAATCTACCTGGGGGTTGGAGAGCAGTTCGTTGACTCGAGTGGGATGGAACTTATACCACCATCCCTAACCAACTTTCTCGACCTCATGCACCCATGTTCTCCGTATCCTGTGGACATCGTCAATGCCCACAAGATTGCAAACTACTGCCAGAGAATCATCAACCAGAAGAGGAATCTACTGGAGAGAGTTTCGACCAACCTACCACAGGCAGGTTACATTGTCTGTGCCGACTCAGTTCAGGACGCAAACTCGGTGGTAGTTCCCGGCATGCTGAGCAAGGTATTTCCTCCTCATGATGTGACCGAAACAGATCCTCAAGGGATACTTGATTTCATCGATGATTATATTCACCGAGACCAATTTGATGATGACAAACTCGTCCTCTGGGACCGCTTGACTTCGTCGAGCCACGACCAGGCTAGACGAAAGCCTTTAGTGGAACGCGCTTTCGTTTCTCAAGTCCCGCCATGGCAAGATAAGGGAGCTTGGAAGCTTGAGGACCTCAGAGTTGAAATCAAAGCAGCGAAATGGGACACCTTCGAGGCAGAGCAAACCCCCACACCCATTCTACCGCTCCCAGAAGCAGACAATTCTACGCCTGGTATCATGAGACTGGCTTACCGGTTATATCCCCAGACCCAATGGAATAATGTGAAAAAGGCCTGGAGGGTGGCTGACGCACTGCGACCTACAGCAAAACCAAGAAAAGAGGGGGGAAAACTCGACTATAGAAGCATTTATGATTAAGATCGGCTTAACCGAAACAAAACGGCAAGTCATGACAACTCACTATCCACCAATAGTTTACAACTCCGTATATAGATAATAGATCCTTGTGTGCACTTTTCCAACTTATAACATAAACCCCCCATTTCCACACACAGAAACCAGCTAAGAGATATGTTTACCATTCCTAACCCAGATTTACCACCTCATCCCTAAGCCGGCTCGATCAGCATCGTACGAACGTGCACAACCCCCCTAATCGCGCCATCGCACACTTTCCACCATCCACCGAACCTCCGGCCCGCCGCGGCACCGTCTCGGGAACGGCAGTCGTTAGCATCGGCGCCTCGGGCGCGCGGGCGACGATCGACGACGCAAGGGATGAATCCGCGCCACGGCGCCGGGCGGGAGGTGTGCTCCGTCTGATACCTAAGCAGCGGTAAAATCAGGCCCGGGGACGCAAGGGATGGTTTCTCGGAACATCTGCTGTTCGCCTTGGCGATTAATGTATAGCTGGGTCATGTCGATCCTGCCTCACGTACTTAAAAGCTAATCAACTGAGGCTTGGATGAGCATAAACATGTCTCTAGTTCCTTATAACTAGATAGTGGAGTATCTAAACACGTCCATAAAAGTACCAATTCCAATATTATTTCAAATATCTATGAAGCTGTTCTTCATTCGATTCCTCACATTAATACAATGTGCCGGCTGGGATATCGCAGCAAACTTGGGGAAACTAAGCTTTGGGCTAAAAACGCTAAAGTTATCGCTGGCCCAATCAGATTTAAGCACAGTTACCGAAACAGGTTCGAGTTCAAGCACTAGTTGTTGACTAGTTAGCGCTGCTTCAAAGACTCGCCGATTCAATGTTGCAACCCTCGTTGTTCATCGTTCGCATAGGGGCCAACGACTTTTTATGTAGTAACAAATGGTGATTACTGCCACCCATAAAAACTTGTATTGCCTTATTTCAGAAGAAAGAAAGGGGAGAGGATCCCGTAAGAAATCAAAGCCTGACAGCTTAGTTGCGCGACGATAGTGTATCGCCGTGGGCTCTTGAAGGTGCGATAACCATGTACTTGAACAGTAGACTTGCCAATCCCCATTTTTATTTCACACTGTCATCCTCGAGCGGAAAGATTATATCCTCTGTGTGTGCGTGCGTGTGCGTAAGTGTGTTCCCACGTCTTAGTATTCGTTTACCAAACTACCTACTTAGTTCATGTTACATCCCGACTCCAAGAAATCCCAGTACCGGCTCAACCACCGAAGCAAAAACATATCGAAACGAGCGTTGCTCCACCAAGAGCCCTCAAGCCCAAAGAACCAAGTCCTTCGAAGACATCCCAGTCATGTATCCCATACAAGTAGCTAGCGAAATAGCCAAGCCAAAATCCACACGACCAAGGACAGCAGGACAACCGGGCGCGACAGGAGGTTGACCACCTTATGGGCGTGCCCGCCGTACTCCAGCTTCAGGAAATGGAGGACCGACAGGAGCCCCAGCGCCGTCACCACGAGAAAGTGTATGCATGCCCAGCAGAAGGCCCTGGGGTCGTCGAAGCTGTAGCGAGGCCTCGTGAGCCAGACGAGGGCACTCCTAGTTTTTGATTTTATGAGCGTCGTTAGGGTACCCATGAGGCTTAGTATCGCGGTGCAAGGGATAATATACGTTGAACGATGTGAGTAGTGGATAGGCTCACTCCATTTACTTGGTAAGGGTTTCGTTGGCGATGCAAGGTTCGCCTCCTCACCCCTATCCCGCAGGGCTTCGAGGAGGATTTCTAGCATGGCTTTGTCTGTGCTTTCTGCCACCCAGAAATCCCTGGGGCAGCAGCCTCGCTGATCATCTGTTGATAACACCAAATCATCTTTGCCATTTGGTAGAGTAAACCATTGCCGGGGGTGACTTGACTGAACGTTCTCGTTGGCTAGCTGGAGCGGTGACTTCCCTGCAGGAGTAGGTAAAAGTATAGAAGCACCTGCATCGACGAGGATCTGGACGGCAGGGATCATACCACAGCCCAAAGCAATCATCAAGGCCGTATAACCTTCGGTCGAGGGTGTTAGGAGAATGCTATACCCCCAGAAATTCCATATGGGGCTCTTGTGATAACACGTATCGTCAATTTCCGATTGAAACGAGACCGACATAGTAAGTTGTCGCAAGATATGGAATAAGCACAGCGGTCGAATAATGTCTTCGGCGCTGCGGTTATACCTTAAGTGAGAGACCATAGCTTTATGAAGGAAGTCCTGAATCCCGTTTCTCGTCGTAAATCCAGCTTCTTCGTATCTTTGGATCAGCCCCGAGACCAGTATATCAACATACTCTGGAAGTTCCTCAGACCCGGAACGAACAAGTAGTTTAAGCATTGGGGCACTTTGTAATATATCATATATTGGTTCAATTGAAAAGCCCTTATTCTCACATGCTGAAGATGCTGTATCAGGCCGCACTACACGGCCAGAAATGAGGATATCAATGAACAATTCCCGGAATGTCGAGTCACTGATGAGTCTATCTTGTACCATTTTTGTGTGCGGGACGCCACAAAAGAGGGAAAAGAGGAAAAAGATGTTAACGGGACCACCGCAGTGGCCTAATTGAAGAGGTAGATTGAACTTTTCGGTATCTTGATCCTGGGCTGCGAAGAATAGGACTTCTTGAATCTCTTCTCTAGAAAGCGAGAGTGGCTTCAGCATATCAAGCCTACCATGAAGGCCGAGGCATTGAATCAGGGCTCTCCTCTCTTGGGAACTTGACAGCCGAATCTCTTCAAGAACGTTCTCGAAACGGAACAGTGATTTGAGAGATGCGCTCTGGTATGTCTCTAAGTAGAGGTTAAGAATGGTAGAGAGATTGGGCCTAGAGGCACTAAATATCACTAGTATCCAGCGGTCGAGCTTCATTTCATCTGCAGCCAGGTCCATTAAGTCGAGAACCTCTCGCCTAATAATTTCGATACAGCCATCGAAGGCGATGAGCGGGGCTAGACCAGAGGTGATAGCTGGTGTACATGTGGTGTATCTGTAGCCAGATGAGTAGATGCGGATTCCATATTCGCTAGGAAATAGTGTGGAATAGTTTAACGGTATCGTAAAACCGGCCGCATTTTGGATTAATAAAGGAGCGGAGCAAGTCCAATCAATCAAGCCCCGTAGCTCGGGATGGTCTGCCATTACATGGTAGCGATCCACGAAGACCTTCTCAAGCAACCTACTAGACGTTAGATAAGGCAAGTAAATAGACTTGGTTGTTAAGACGAGTTTAAATGAAACCCCTGAAGATTGGTTTATATCTAAGAGTGTAGACTTACGATTCCCAGCTTGACAAGCTTGGTTGGAAACCACGTTCTAGAAGTAGTTTAAGAACTTCAAAATACTCAGCATAGAAATGGGCTTGGTACACAGGGTCTGATTCACGATAGTCGCAGATATCGTCTTGAAAAATGAGGTGTCGTCTTCTACCCTGTTTACATAGTTGGTGATATTTCACGAACCTACAACGTTGTCAGCTATGTATAGATAGGCCCTATAGTATATCTTACGCCGAAAGTACGTCCTGCCTGTATTCATCATGAGGTGCAGGTAAGATAGAGCTCCGTGAAAACCGATTTTCATCGAGGAGACGCCTGACTTTTCTGGAATCGGGAGTTTTGGTGTAGTAAGGGGAGTAATTCGAACCCCTAGGAATTTTTTCATTACTCGTTACGAAACCCAAGGCATCCATCACATCGTCATCATCGCAAATCGTACCACATGCGCAAGATAGGGCCAGGAAGGGGATATTTTGGGATGTGGCCAGGAAGCATCGCCATTCCACCAGCGTCCTAGAAAACCAGGCGAACGGCACAAACCTCACAGTATAGGAGAAGTCTTGGGTTTCGTGCTCGTGTCCGTTTAAGTAATTTCCATACGCGGTCACAATAACTGAACCACACAGTGCTTGGTATCGCTTTACGAACATGGTGTCTCCCTTGTAGGATAGAAGCTCCTGAGGGCAGAAAGATCGCGCAACTTTACTGCGAGCATTCGTCCTAGGTTGAGAAACCGGGCTTATGATCCCCCGTTCTAGAGATGGCCGGTGGCCATGACTAGCTCTCAAGTCGCCCGAGATAGCCTGAAGCTGAGATAGTATCGCCGTTTCCATCCTCTGCATGGTGGACTCTGATGAAGCGTAGAAGGCCTCGGCCTTATCACCCTGCTGCGTTAATCTTCCTTCGACAACTGAGTAAGAGGCGGAAATTTGGGAGCTATCTTCTGATTAGTATGACGGGAAAAGACGTGTCATGAATATCGCCTTACCTCTGAACCGAAGTTTGGAAATACAGGAATCGTGTCATTTGCGCGTCGAGCAGATGACAGTATTTCTGAATACTATCCTCGTTGAGATGAAGTCGCGTGCCGGTATCTATGGCTTGCAGTGACTTGGACTTGAATCGATGCTTTCCAATGTGTTCCAGTAAGGCCCTGAACTGTATAAACTCGTCTTGCGAGTCGGCGAGACATTGTCGGAAAAGGGTTTGCAGGTTTGGGGAGAGTTGGCCATCGGGGATAGTTTCAAAGTTGAACTTGAGTTCTGTATTCAATCAATATACCTATTATTCTCTGGATGATTTGGGGGAGGCTTTACCTTGGTGAATTCTTCATGTTGGCACAATCTCCTTGTGGAGGTTGTGATGTCTTCCTTGCTTTGCTTGATGGCTTTCTGAAGAGAACGTAGTTGTTGGTAGAAGTGAAAGGTAAAAGTGCCGAGTTGGACGAAGGCCGAAGCAAGTCCCGGCACAGCTCCAACTGCGGCGACTGCTTCCATCGTCTGGTGGATTCCACGCTTCCTGAGAGATGATCTGTGAACAGTCTCTTTAGTTGAGATACTCTCAAGAAAACTGAGCCTACCTGCCCAAATCCGACTATTATTGTTTTCTCGAAGAAGACAAGGCATAATTGTTGCACTTTGACGGCCCAATCAGCCTTCCGCAATAAGACTAGGTATATATACTCTTCGCTACATTTTCACCACATTTTCACCTGCATGCTTCGTGCAACAATCGCATGCACTTGCAGGAAGGCGTAGCGCTGCCTACTAGAGTTGAAGGTTGGACGATGACTGCGCCACCGCCAATACTACCACCACCAGAGACGAGGCAGACTAGCGTGCTAGTATAAATTCGCCTTCGTTGAAAGACACTGGAAATGGAAAGTCTAGCAGTTGATCATCAATGAGTGAACGTAACGCACGTGAGGTCTGGAGGATGGTGGTTGTATGAACGTATGAATATCGGAGATGAATCCTAGTACTGCTAGCGAGAATTATGATTTTAACGATAGGTCTAAAGCCTAAAGGAGTTAGGAGGGAGCATAATAACTCTATCCATATCGAGAAACATATCTGGTGAAGTCATCATGTACACACTAAGTCACGGCTCCCATTATTCATATTATGTATACACCCAATCTCGTCTTGAAAGATCCAGTATCAGAGATCCATTCGTGCCTTAAACCACACTATAGGCAGTATAGTAGTAGCTCGCCTATCTATAACACATAGTAGCTATTTCTCCCCTGAACGCCAATCGCTATAACCCTTACAATGCCAGGTGCCTACAAGGCTCCTTATGAAAACATGACACCCCTATTTTAACCAACACGGCGCAAGCATCCAAGTTTGAGACCCCAAGTTTAAGATCACGTCTTCGCGCTCAGCAAACAGGAACGCCAACACTGGTAGTCCACCCGACACCACCGACCCAGATCTTCTTCCCGGCACAGATCAAGCACCGTCTCTGCTCCCCCAGGTTCGTGATCGAGCAGTGGGAGCACACATGCTTGCCGCAGGCACTGCACCCCGTCTCGACATCCATATCGAAGCTGTCGACGTCCATCGCGTCGTCGTCGCCGCCGCATCCCGCTCCGCCCAGCCCCTGGCCGCAGTCCTCGCAGCTCGCAGGCGCGTATATCGAGCGGTCGACGGGCGGCGAGGAGGCAGCGGGCGAGGCAGCCGAGTTGGGCAGATTCCAGAACTTGTGCAACGAGGCTTGGGCGCCCTGCGAGGGTGCCGGGGGCGGAGCCTGGGCGAAGGCGAAGGCTGCGGGCGGCTGGTGCGGCAGCTGCTTCTGGGCCGTGTACAGCATGTTCAGGGTGCGTTCTGTACGGGCGTCGCGTGAGAAGCTACTCGACTGCAATAGGCCCTGGCTTTGGCTCTGGCTTTGGAGGTGGTGGTGGGCTCTCCACTCGTAGAACTTACGGTGGACTTCTGCGTCGGACGGACGGCTGTCTCGGAACCGCTTCATGGTGCGACTGGGCAGGTGAGCCGGCGCGGCGACCCGCGAGGCGGCCATGTCCATCGTGGTGGCATCGTGTCGCGACGGCGAGCCGAGGGCGCTCGACGACGAGAGGGAGAGTTCGGACTCGGAGCGCTTGCGCTTGAGGAACATGGCGATGTTCTCGATTGCGATTGACGAGTCGATGGGATTAAGTTAAATAGTGGCTGGTTCGTAACAAGGAATGCCAATTTTAGTGGAATGATCTCAAAAGCTGCTTGCTTATCGTTGGGTGGTGGTGAGATGGGAGAAAGGGAAACTAACCTCAATTGACGAATGCGGGACGGGAGCCAAGTTATTTGTAACAGAAGGAGGCTGGTGTGAGGCACTGGCGTCGCGATTTTGACGCGCTGTACATGAACACACAACCCCACCTTTGAATGTTATAGCGCGTTGTCTAGCGTGTTGTTTAACGCGCTTCGTGTTAATGGACCCGCCCCCAGCTCACCTAGGTAGGTAATTCATGTTACTTAATACTTATTCACTGTCGTCTGTCACACAATGAGTAACATATATTAATAAACATAAAAAGAAAGAAAAAAAAGGTTAAACCAGGTATTTTTAAATAATACTTTATAAACCTTAAATTTATAATAAATTTTTATATTAATTAATAAAATTATAGTCCTAATCACAATGAAGAAGAAGAACTTTACTGGCCCTCTTCTGTGACGTCGTCGTCGCTTTCATCCTCATTCTCGGTCCACTCGTCCGAGTTGATCTCTACTACGCCCGCGCCCTCCCCGCTGCCCACAAGCCAGAAGAGCCTCGTGGCTTCGGGTCGTATATCAAGCAACGGGTCGGGTCCAACCGCTGCCCTTATCTGCGATAGTGTCTCATCGGATAGTGGAAAGTTTATCAACCGCGCTTCTCGGTCCGCCCAATACGTGTTTGAAGCTACACCAAAGAGCTCCATCTTTTCCAGCCGAGGCCATGTGCTCTCCAGGATGGCACTCAGGATATGCTGGTGGAAGAGGGCATCCATAGGGCGCAAGCCGTCCTGGGGCGGAAGCAGTCGCGTGGTAGAGACGTGAGGTAAAGGGCGCCAACCATTTTGGAATTTGTCTTCAGTCGGCCCTTGTTGGAACCGGAAGGCCCGGAGATTCTCTGCCACAGACCTAATGAGCGCGCCGAACTCCTGGTAGCGCGCATCCTCGGCTTCCAAAGCCTCAACGTCCGTTCCCGAAGCCCTGTCTGGTTGGGGCCCAGACAGACCTGCTGTATCGATTATCAGGCTTTGAAGATTACGCCATTTGCCACAACATTCTAGGAGATGTGTACGCATGGGGCCCGCGATTCCTGCCAGCTGCGGAAAAGGCCTTAACTTCCCCTTCTCTCGGAGCGGTAGTTCTTCTTGTACACCTTCAAGCTCTGCAAATTGGTTCAGGTTATTGAGATCTAAATGCCGGAGCGATCCAGGGTCGACTGATTTCAGAATCGACCTAATTAGGAACGATGAGGCCATTCCGGACAGTCGTAAGGATTGGACTTGCCGAAACAAGGGAGGAGGTGGGTGGGCCTCCCTTTTCTCGGCCGCCATGAATGCAATGTCGACCTCCAGGACGTGGGTGAAGGTGGCAAACGTATCCCAGAGACGCGAGGTACAATCGTTAAAGGTATATCCCTCTAAGGACATATACAGTTTTCTTCGCGAAATTTCACCATTATTGTATTGATCCCAGAGTGGGATGAGCTCGGCCTCGTAAACATGTTGTGAATACTCCACAGTTGTCCAGCGGAGGATTCTGACATGTTTACCTAGCGATGGATGCGAGCGCAGGGTTCTGATGAGCGCCCGTTGCTTGTCGTACATAATGCCATCAATAGGACTGTTACGGTTCACAGGCCAGTCCGATGGGACCTTGAGGGGCTTTATCCACAGGTCGATATCAGGGCCGTTGTGCGAACTGACGTCAACCACTCGGTATAGAATAGGAGTGACGAGTTGGTGGAGGGCTTTAGAGGCGGTCGAAAGAGAAAGCAAGGTAGGCCGAGTGCAGGACTCAGCGACGCGGAGTTGCAGCTCCGGAGGGAGTTCCTGAAAGGATGACATGGACATGCTGAGACGGGAGGAGAATAATATCAATATTAATAATGCGTGGGTAGGTAGATTTTGAGGGAAGATTCTGGAGAATGGGCTTACGGAGGTATTTTATAAGTCGATGACAGGTAATATCTGTTGGGCTGAGCATGCACAGCCACGTACGGGTTACCTAGAACTTGCTGTCAGAGGGCGTCAGAATCAGCCCCCGATATTCCCGTAACAAATACCTAGGTAACAGCTCTAAGACGACAATGTTACGTGTTACCCCTATTCAAACAAACATGATCATGTCATTAAAGTCCGGAAGTCATGGAATCAAGACACAACAACGACAGCCAGCGTAAATAAAGTAAATTATGATCATGACAGTATGTAGACAACTCTGTATACTCACAGGTAATTAATTAATACACGGCTACCTAAGATGATAACTCTCCATATATAATCCAGAACATATTCCACACCTACATCACTCAAAAAGTCCCCTGAACCCCTGATGGTCACGATGAAGGCTCCTTGTCATACCCACCCCATTTGTTTCGCACGAATTTGTCGGCGCCGGAAGGCCAAGTATCGATACATCCGCCCTCTGCCTCGTAGGCCTTGGTCTTGGCCCAGTGGATTCCTTGACAGGCATCTAGAGCGTTCAAGTAGGAATAAACCTGCCAGAAGAATCACGTTAGCCTCCTATTCAACATCCGAAATAGGTGATCGACCAGAGCCCTTACTCACCCCAAACCAGGCATAGCCGTCAGACACCTCTGCCGAGCCGACCTTCTTGTCGCTGAACCGAGGCGTCTGGTTGCCCTTCGAACCGAGACTGCGCACCGAGTTGCTCGCCGCCTTGTCGAATCCCACCATGTCTGTCTCGGGGTCGAGGTTCAACGTGAATCCGATATGCGTAATCTCGTGCAGCAACACCCTGGCCGTGCCGTCGTGCTTGCTTATGTCACACACGTCTTGCTTGCTCTTCTTGCCGTCTTTGAGATCCTGGAGCAGCTCGGACGTGACGGGAAGCTCGAAAAAGTCCTTGCAGAAGTTGATGACCCAAGCGTTATCGTCGGGCTTCCCTGTGCGGCCTATTCAATCCCCCCAGGTATTAGTCAAACGGACGTAATAAAACGATTTCACGGGACTGGGGGCAGGGGGGCAGATAAATACCAGTTTGGAATTCTTTGAAATCCTTGGTGCGGATCACAAATGCCTGTGTGCCCCCGCATAGTTCATTCCCATCAAGATCATGCGGCGTTTCGTGTCTCGTGAAGTATATCAGGAGCTTGTTCCTCTTCCAGATCTCTTCTGGCTGCTGAGGGTCTTGCGTTATGGGTCGCCCTACAGCGTCTAGGTTTTCGATGTTCTTCAACAGCTTGTCGAAACGGTCATGGATGAGCTTAGGCGCTCCGTAGTCTGCCGGGATGGTGGCGGGATCCTCTAAGTACTGATCCAAGGCAGCCCCGAACATTTGCGTATACGCCGGGAACTGCGAGGCAATCCACTGGCGTACACCTAGTTTCTTCTGGTTCTCTGTAAGCTTCCTCGGCTTCTTTCGCTTGGCGTTGTCGGCATCTTGAAGCTCCTGGGCTTTGGCTAACAGCGCTTCAGGTGTCAGGTCCTTAAGACTATCCCGAGCAGCCGTCGCCATCTCTAGGGCGGTGTTCCAGGCGTTGATTACCCGAGTTCTCTGGGGATATTGATCACCTTCGACGGTCTCATCCCAATTGTAACCGTTTAGTCCCTGAAACTTGGCATTGGGTATGGTATGGTCATCTGGGTTACCAGCCCGTGCGTGGATGGTGGTTGACAAGGACTGATTTTATTTTAGCTAGATTTTCATCTCTCTAAGGTAGGAGGCATAGTGACAGTGTAACCTACAGTAGTGTCGACCGGATGGGGTAGCACTCTAACATCCGTTGGAGAGAACAGACGAGGAATAAGAGGTGGTTGTGGTACAGCTGCGGCAGCTAGGCCAGCAAAGGCAACAAGTAGGTTCGAATACATCGTTCTATCACGGTTCGTGTACGTTATAACAGATGCCTGCGATTTATTCCATTTGGTGTATACCGGGTGATGCCTGACTACTTATACTGAAATGTTCTATACACGAGGTCATTTGAGTCTTACAACCGGCTTTGATATGTACCTTCGGATTTCTATTAAAAGACATGAATTTACTATGATGTATTATCGTATTGGCGTAGCAGCTTGCCTAGGCCGGAGCTGAATAAAACATAGGGACCAGAGAACTGTAAATGTTAGACGAATCCTTATAGCGCAGTCATGTTACATAGTTCTATGCTTGTAGACGCCCCGAGTCTCAATCGTAAGACTCCATACTATAGAAGAAGATCACATTTTGCGAAGGTCACTTCTATCACTTAGAGATGAACAAGGCGCAATTGTATTACGGAATTGGGGGCGAGCCCTAATTATAGTACTCTATACGAACTGAAGGCATACTGTTGAAACATCAGCTTCATGTATGCCGGAGGCGGGAAATCAACATGCAGAAATCATCCGACCTATGTAACGGAGACTCCGACTGGTATAAAGGAGACTGTGTGTCTAATTACATGATTATGCCAGGGGCCAGGCTGAGTCGATGTATACAGCTGACATCCCGCTTAACAAGGGGTAGTTAGGCGCGGGGAAATTGTTTATAGAAATGGCTAGAGTTTCTATAGGTATGTCAATTAGTATAGTCGTATAGTGTTGCTGCCGCTAAAAAGGCCGGCTACGAAGAGGCTAACTAGGTATGCGACGAAAGATAAAGTTAGGTTTTCTAATGCAAACATATACGAAATAATTCCGTACTTAAGATGAGTGGCCCCGAAACAGGCTGAGTATTGCCTGGATAGACGACCCTGTGCGGCGCGGATAGATTTGCCCAATATAAGGTATGCTGATTTAGAGGCATGTGACTTGGAGTGTCGTGGAAAAATTATTCGTTGCTGACCACCGTCAGATGTAACCCCAAGATTAACCGAAAATGATACCTGACGAACTGAATGTCGAGTTGTAACAGTTAGGGCCACAGTTGTGCGTGATTAGAATAGCAGCTATGTTTAGATTCGTTGTACGATACTCTCTAGGCAGGTAGAGCGTAACCCGTGGCCCTCCGTTAAGCGGCATCCCAGCGCGGATATTTCACGATATCGCCATTTTCTCACAAGGATAGGCTATACAGAGGTTTGCACATAGCCCCCGTTATGTATACTTGTGCGGCGAGCAGTGATATGTTCCCATAGCCCCCAATATGGATCTCCGGGCAGTCATCTATCTTAGGGAGAAACAGAAGTCCTCTAACACTAATAATAGACTGAAATACTTGATATATTGACAAGATGTAGCGTACCAAGGAAATATTGGGGAGTATATATATTATGGTGTGCTCTTAGGATTGGAGATAGAAGCAGCAGACACAAATTTGTTAACCCTCATCTCATTATCTATCATGAAGAGCTATATCACGAAGACTCTCGCGTCTCACCTGGTCCTGGGCCTCCTCCTAGGGGTCAATGGTGCAGATCCCCCGCCCATCAGTTTGGCACCAGAAACAACCGCACAAAAAGGGGATATGACTACGAAGTTTCAGTCAATCTCGGGCATCACCGCCAATACTCAGACAACCACAGTTGTAAACGGGACAACAACTGTTCTACCTGTGTGGTATTGTGCTCCGACTGAGGCTGCCGAAGTGTGCAAGAACTGTCCTACCACAACCAAAGGTTCCTCAGCAGAATGTACTGGGGGTTTCAACGCCCTCGTGCTCCTGCCAGCTCTTGCTGTTGCGGGAGCCTGGATTCCGCCTCCCCCCGGCTTACCGACTTTAACCATTCCAACGGACGGAGGACCGGTCTCGACTTTGACACCTACGATGTCAACTCCCACCTCAACAGCTACTGAAGATGAAGACGACGATGAACTGCCCACTTTACCGGTTTCCTGTCTCTTGCCGACGGTCAAAGTTGCCTCGCAAGCTACGGATGTCCCTGGCATCACATCCTACGCCAGGGCCACGAAAACGATCGATCAGGGCCCTCCCCAAAATACAGCAGACAACCCGCTGCCCGTCCTACCAGAGACAGGGCTGGCTACAATGGATCCCACACAGACGACCAAGCGGGCCGCTCAGCCATACCAGACGGCGGCGATAGGGTGCGGGGTCAGCTCCGACCCTTACTGGTTCAACAACGGGTTCTTCCAATACGGCACCTCATTCTCACGGGTAGAGGCGCTTGCCAGTATTAAGCAGTACTGCGCCGACATGGCGAAGGACAACGCGGTGCTGGGGCCCAAGGACCTCACGTTCGACTTCGATGGCAAGACCAACTCTCAGGAGAAGATCACTAAACTGTACAAGCTAGACAATGGCGAGTCGGGCCAGGAGCGCTGGCTAGCGATACGCGGCCAATTCGACGTTGACAGCCGCATGCGGCGTGAGTGCATCGGAAAAGATAAGCCCATCTTTCCCTTCAAGCCAGAGGGACAGGAAATCAAGTGCTACCAGCACCTCGGACAGACGATTGATTACTGTAAGCACCTTCCAAAGACACTCAACCTCCCCCTCCCCTCTACCCCTAGCTCTCCCTTTTTCGATTCGTGATGGCACAACATCTGAGCTGACGAAACAACACTGTGCAGGCCAAACGGGAAGCAACGGGGATCACTCAACCGACAAGAACGGGAAGATGGGCGGCACCTTCTGGAAAGATTGTGTCTTCTGGGATGTATTTCTGGCTCCGACGACGGACAAAGACCTCTACGACGGCCGGTATATTGACGAAGCGGAGTTTAAACGGACACATCCTGATTGGTGAGGGGAAATAAGATGAACTTTTAAACGATCGTGTCGCAGGTTTGTGTTGAAATACGGGGCTATAGACCCCTTGTCTCCTGTATCTACATATATAGATGGGCTTCGCCTATTTACTAAACTTACTTTAAACTAATAAACCGTATACTTGATCTTATTCTTGCATCTTCGTCTTATCTCAATAGTTTGGCATATTCTGACGCTTGATAATAGCACCATTAATACGGTGCCGTAGGGGGCTTAGATATGTAATGAAAGACTGGCATATAAGTTACATATCTAAATAACGTTGTGGACTACCAATCTAGGTAGTGCCCCTATCTTTTCGTATTAACCATAAGGAAATTTAAACTTATTAAAATAATATGAGGTATTATAACAAGAACATAAAGGAGTAAGCATTCGTTTTTCGTTTTTCTTTTTTCGCTTTAAACGACCTAGGAAGGACATGACTAAACCGAAGCACGGTTGACGGATGAAAGGTTGCTTATAATTAGTTTATCTCTTGAGACTTTCTATCGTGCTGGCTATTCCACTCGTGAGAATCGTTACTGCGAAATCAAACAAATTACAATTGAATCGTGTGTATAAAAACGATGAAACATGGACCTCCACCCTCCCGATATACCAATCATATTCGATATCATTCAATTCGAGAATGATACACAGCACTCGTCAAATCTATCAGCCACCGTAATCAGCACTCGCAAGGCTGTGCCCCGCCCCTTTTTTGCCTTCCCTCCCCCTAGACACATCACCACGCTCTTACAACAACATAGCCCCGAGCAGGACAGCTGCGGCCGCAGCCCCCATGGGCAGCAACGACAGCGTCCCCGGAGCACCAGGGGCTGCGTTATCCGTTGGGACCGCAGAGCTCGAAGCCTGAGAAGCGGCCGAGGACGCGCTGGCGACCGCCGATGACGCGGAGGCCTGGTCAGAGCCGGTCGCCGTGGAGAGGACGCTCTCGGCGCTCTTGATGGCCTCGCTAGCCGAGGACAGGGCGGCATCAGCGGCAGTGGCGGCGACGCTGGTCACGCTGTCAACTACCGACGTGGCGACGCTCCCCGCCGAGCTCGCGATCGAGGCTCCGGTGTCCGCCCAGGAGCTGGCCAGGCTCTCGGCCGAGCTCGCGATCGACTCGCCCGTTTCCGCCCAAGAGCTCGCTTTGCTCTGGGCCGAGCTCACGACGGACTGCCAGTCTTCTCCATCTCTCTTGCCGAACTCTGCCGTGACGACGCTCGCATGCTCCTTGGCCGCGTCGGCCACGCCGAGCGCGCCGTCGACCGCGTCCTGCCACGATTGGCGCTCCTTTAACACAGGCGCCGGCGTGATCATGGGCTGGCGGGGCGCTTGTTGAGCTACGTGAGCTAGGGCCACGCCGGCGGTGAGAAGGCAGGTGGTGATGAGATGCATTGCGACTTGGGTTGGTATTGGAAGTGTGGATAAGTCAACAAGTGAAGAAACTATGGCTACAATATCTTGTTATGAGGTTCGATCTTGAGCACTGAAAGACTGGATTTCGAAGCTACGGGGAACTTGAAATGAATATGTCGAGGATTTTCTATTATATAAATATGCTGCATATCCCTCGGCAGGGATGGGTAAGACATTGGCCTCTGCCTCGTATTACTAACAGGCAAGTCTAAGACTTTCGGGGGCTGGCCGGCGCCCTATCACCACTGCGAAGTGCAACTTTTGGTACGCCATATTGCCTCAATCATTACCGCTACGTAATCTGTCTCTTACTCCTGACCCTTTTCCCTTTTTAATTTCTAGTGGTAAATGGAATCAGGCGTACGGAAACCAAGGTAATTCTAGACGCCCCATTGACGATCTGCAGGCTCTAAGATGAGATCATCTCGACGAGGTGGATACTTACTAGGCGCTCACCGGCCCTTTTATATACCTTAGGTCAGCTCCGACTTCGAAACAGATGCGTAGACTTGGATTCGGCTGAAGTCCGCCAAGCGCGTAGTCCGGACCGCCCCCTAGCCGTAGCGACTACCTGCAGACCCGTTGTAACTCTTCTTTTGTTTTGCTGTTTCGCCGAAGCCACAAACTCTGCCCTGGGTTCCTAGTCAATTCTAGTGCGGAAGCATGACGACGACTGAGGTGTCTCCCCACGTCAAATGACTCGAAACTCCTCGTTCGACTGGAAAGTAAAGCTCACTAGGCAGATGATGTGCCTGTTACGTAATAAACGTGTAGATAGCTGGTGTATTATTTAGCTACACAAATTATGTAGCATAGAGTCAGGCCTTGTATAACCTTATATAGGACATATTCACGACTATTATAGTATAAAAGGACTACTTACCGGGCTTGTATTGACCATAGCCCCTCTGGGATCGATGTATTAGGAATGGTATCAGAAATGGTACTATTCAGCCTGTTCGGACGACGGCGTCGAAGCATATCCCGCGTAGCCAACTCGCGTGTGTTATCATATCGGGTATAGGAGTCATAGCTTGGTGGTTGTGATCGAACAAACTACTCGATCATAGAAAGTGTAGTGTAATACCGACAGGTCCAGCCAAGATAATCTTTCTTCTGCAAGTCGAGCAACGAGCCTGGATCGCCAATAAGTTCTGGCTTGTAGAACTATTAAGTTCCTGGTAACCTTTAGCCCATTCATTGTGGTTATTAGTGGTACCAACCGGACCTCTTCATGGTCCGAGTTCACCCGAGTCGCATGAACGGAATCACATGAGTGCGCCCATTGGTGGCATTATCTAGTGATTGGGCCATTTTGCTGATTGTTTGAACTTCCTGGTATATCGGGTGTCGATTGGGCATGGGTGAGATTTTCCCATGGGTGAACCTTACTATTTAACCACTTTGTCCTTCCTTTATAATAAGGTAGTTTTGATTAGAAATTGTCGTAAAAAGTCTTATACCACCACTGGCTTGATAAACTGCATTTCAGGTATTAACCTAATGACTGTTGTGGAAACAATCCTCGGCAACCTTGTCTAGACTCGATGAGCTGTAGACGAACCTGTTAGCCAAAGTTGTAACAGAGATATGATGATTGATATCAACTCTATATATATATCCTAATGATATGTAAGCTACGATAGGCAGTCGACGCATTATCATTCCACATCACTCGGTTCTAGGTAAGCTATCCACCGGACAACCCATGTTGTCCTATTCAAGGAAAGTTAATATGTAATAGTCTTGCACACCCATCCAATGTTGGTGAGCTTTCGGCGTTAAGCATTTCCTAATATCAGCATAGTAGGTACTACTTATTCGTTTAGTTCTCCACCGTAATGTATATATCTTGATTAAATCCTTGACGTAGTGTAATTTCATTGTCTTCATCTTCAACTTATCGCTGTTTCTTTAGATACAATGTTCCTAGTTCTAATAATAAAAATGTAGAAGAATAATTTTCATAGAATTATTAAAAAACGGAGCTGGTATAGTCCTAAAGAAGCTATACTAAAACTTTTGAGATGTCCTCGTGAAAAGCTTTGACAAGAATATCACTCATGATATATTGTTGAAAACAGTGTACAAAAAGGTTATTTTTAGTGCTGACATGCAACATATTAATTAGGACTTGTGTCTAGAACTTGATTCGTAGGGCTATACTCCAGAAAACCGAACATTTAATATCCAACACGCCGGTCACGAATGACATCTCGTTTCTTTACCCCATTCCAAGGTAGTAAATATTAGATATTAGAAATCCTAGTAACTGTAGCTCGGATGTTTGGGCAAAACTGTACGGAATAGGTTATCAGGCTGTTCAGCTAGCCTCTAGACCAACATCTCCCCTAAAACGTCGCGACTATGCCATCTTCAGTACCTATCAGTTAATCTGGTAGACTTTGATCGTCTGTCGATAAGATAATTCTTGGAAGTAAAACGAAGGGAAAATTGAGATGCCGGTGACAGCTTTTATTTGACGAGGTTGAACAAATGCAGGGCTTGGATCCTTTTATAGAAGTCCTCTAGGCACAGCCACATTCGTATTATACTCATGATTCCCTAACAAGGTCAAAATTTCTAAATGGTAGTACTAATATCGTGATTGTGCAACAGCCTGTCTCATGTAAAGACAATATATGGGCCATTTGAATGATCTAGATAGACGAGGACAAGCCTTCCTAAGGATTGTTGCAATTGCCCGCAACTTGCTTACTGCTGCTGCACCATCATCTTCGCCGAACACTTCTCCAGCCGCCCCTCCTAGTCTTCCATTCTTCTGGATTGTGGCGAAGAAAACAAAAGCTTGATTAATTACTGCTAGAAAGCGTATCATAACTTCATAGTACTTAAAGAACGGACATCCGCGGGCTCGCCATGTCAGCTCGCAGCTATGGCCTCGCCAGTAAACGTATACTCCTACAACTCGTTAGAGGTCGACACCCGCGCACAGAACCTGAATGACTATCCTTAGGTCGCGATTGCCAACGACTCTGAAGTCAATACCCAACCATACGCCAGTGAAAGTTACCCAGAGCCGGTATATCCCCTGAACCACGAAGAGGCAAAGAGGAGCCCCATCACCGGAGAGGCGGCATCAGGGGCTACCGAACCCAGAATATGTGGGCTGCGCCGGAAAATCTTCTGGAACGTCCTCGTCGCCGCAATCGTGGTTGTTGTCTGTGTCGTTGCGGGAGTGCCTGCCGGCGTACTAGCGACACGGTCGCGAGGCACGGCAGAAGATGGGCTGGAACGAACATGACTCGGATAATCCAAACCCTGTTGTGAACCAAATCCTGACTGTCGATCCTGAGGTCAAAGATGGCGTCCAGTTGACGTATTACGGAAGCGATTGGAACAAGGTTCAAACTGAAGTCACGGACTTGGCCGACTGTGCAACGATGAGATCAATGGCCGTGAATAGGGCTCAGAGATTATATTGCCTCGTTGAGAGCCGTAACGGCGTTGAGTTGGTGGAATGGGCATGGAAGGGCGACCCTTGGGGTGATGTGACTACGTATACGTCTTGGGAGCGGATTGGGACGATGGACACGACTGTAACATGACGAAAGATATCATTTAATGTTTGGATTTCAAAAACAGCGACAGCGGAAACGAGATAAATGTTTGGTATACGAAATTCCATGAACTAAAACTTAAAAATGGCGAGTTACAAATAAAAAACGCGGCCTGAGCAATATTCGATAGACTAATCAAGCAATAGAGGATGATACGTGTACGCCCTTAGTTACTAATTCAAACCTTCCGAGGAAAACACTGCAGGAGGACTATCTTGCTGGCTACCTAGACAGCCATCATGCTATACAGATGCTTTGGCTTCATGGAGCCTCACTTGAACACCAGTGCCAGATCGATTTTCAATGGCATGATGAAGACGGACCTTGCCATCACCCTCTTCCATGTTCTCGATACGGTCGTACTTCTGGCAGAACCGTGAGATGACATAGCTCACCTCCTGACGTCCAAATTGCTCTGTTGGAGGATATATATATTAGCATTAATTATCACTTCATGAATGATAGTTGAGGGGATGACTCACGGCCTAAGCACTTCCTAGCGCCCGCACCAAAAGGGATGAACTCCCAACCTGGACGATGCGTTTCCCATCTCTCGGGACGGAAATCTTCGACGTCTGCGCCCCAGATATCCTCCCGGTGCTGCATGGCGTACAGTGGGATGAGGACCTGAGTACCCTCAGGGATGAAGACCTTCGAGCTCCCGTCGGGCCCTCCTCCTCTCGGGAGTGTGGTGTCCCTCAGCGCAATGCGCTCATTTAGGGGGATAACGGTCACGACACGCAACGTCTCGTTGATGATCCACTGGAGATAGTTCACCTGGTAGAGGGACCGGAAGTCGGCCTGTTGAGTGCCAAAACGCTCAAGGATAATCTTTCGTAGTTTAGCGAAGACAACCGGGTGTCGGGCGAGGAAATACACGACCCATCCGAGTAGACAGCCTGTGGTGTCGCGGCCCGCAATCAAGACGTGCAGCGTCTCGTTCCGTAGTCGCTTCGGATCCTGTGTCTCCTTGGCAAGTTCATCGAGGAGACTGAAGCGAGGGGCCTTCTCTGGATCTACGTTCGACTTCTCGGGAGGCTGAGCTAGACGGTCGGCAACTATCGAATCGACGAATTCATGAATGGTTTTACAATGCTCTTTGAACTCCTTACTGTTGAGCAGCCAGTAGAACTTAGCGAGCGCGCCCCGCTTGTCTATCCAGACCTTGGCCTCGTTGAAATGTCGACTCATGTCTTTGACATCACCGTCCTGTTTGAGCGAGTTGGTTGACTGACCGAATATGAATTCAGTCGCTGTGTCGAGGGTGAATTTAAAGAACAATGGAGCAAGGTCGACTTTCTCCGTCCACCTGGTAGAGGCGTCTACGGATAGTTGTTTCCAAAGGTCCTCCAGATGAGACTCTTCTAGGGTAGGATCACTGATCATCTCCCTCGCGAATTGTGGTCGCAGTAGTGCGCGGCTGTGCTTCCAAGTGTCGCCTCTGCTGGTGAAAATACCCTTTCCAAGCAGCGGCATCCAGCTGAGCTGTCGCGTATGACTGATATCGAAGTCAGGACTGCCAAATAGAACTCTAGCATTCTCTGGGTCGCGCGTGACGATGATCTCATAGTCAAGAATGGGAAGTTTTATCGTGTGGCAGTCAGGCGATATACTGTTCATCTTCTCAACTACGTATTGAGGGCCGCGGTCTTCTTTCGTGGCCTTCATCGACTCTCTCAGGATTGAATTGCCAATGAGGTTCGTGTTGCGCATTACTAGTGGTGACGAGCACCCCAATGCGGCAGCCTTTGCATTGTTGCGGCGTCTCTTCAGCTTTGATCTGACAATCATCCATGCTAGGAGGACAAAAATGAGAGTAAGCCCACTGAGAGCATGTCTATGCATGTTGGCAATCGAGGAGGAGCCTTCACAAGTTCGTATTGTTCCAATTGTAGCGAATGATAAGAAGTATTGGTGGTAGGTGATAGGCAATGACATAAAAAAGATAAGAAGAGTACGGTACGAAGTGTTCGATGTAATGTGAGTAGAAATGGCTGTGATATTGAGACGGGTTAGAATCACGTCCGTACTAGTATGTATGCTAAATTACGGGGTACATCAAATAGCCACCTCCATAGCGTTCTCGGAAGCAACCAACTAATTCTAAGGGCGGATAGCAATACATGTAGCTAACACATCCTTGTGCATTGATAGTCTTCCACATTGGTGGAATGAAAAGTCTCACGTCTGGTTGGAGTAGCTACTTTGTCTCGGTCAGCTGAATAATATCCATCGAGAAGATACATCAGCCCCTGGTTGGACACACTCACTAATCGGATAGCCACATGAATACAACATATAGTAGTGTAATAACAAGCATCTCGGCTGGTGTTTGAATTACAACAAAACCGAATTTATCTGGGTATACATAATAACTAATACTTTTATATGCAAATTTGAGAGAGATTCTGTTCATGTGTTAGACGTGCAGGTAGTTCGTTGATAAATCATATGTGTAATGCCGAACACCTCGTAACCTTAGACCCTTGAATAGACATAAGGGTACCTAGGTAAGAGAGCTCATGACTAATTGTAACTAGCAATCAATAGGATGATTTAGAAATGTACATGTTTGGATTTTCTTTTTCTTTTCTTTCTTCTCTTTTTTGTACTGAGTTTCAATTAATGGCCCATTTACACGATAGTTTCTGATTACCTAGGGGATGCCACCTAACTGTCATGCGAACTTTGCATCCATGTCTCGTAAGAGTCGCGTTGGCGGCTGACTAAACTTGGTAAACACTTCCTAAAACGCATATGTGCTTTTTTAGGGGCGTATTCCGAATGTTCCGCTTTCTAAGGTGATATATCCATGCAGCTGGAGATTTGGTGGCTTGTAAATAGTGCTAGAGCAGACGCTATGTTTAGGATAATTGACCTTCCGCTGTGGGTCTTGGATTGAGAATAATAGTTTTTCTAGTGGATATCTGTTCTTACTGGGAGACGAGAGAGTCCAGATCAGACCGACGTGGATGAAGGCAGAGGTTCAGTTCTATTGGTGGCTGCATCTATAGTCCATGATGTTGTTAGCTTACCACACACAATGTATTGTCCAGGGAAACCAAGACAACATAATGTTAAGCTTGGCAGGGATGAATTCACGAACAGTAGCCACAGGCTGCCCCTCATTGGAGATATAAGGATCGATATCGACCCCCTGAATTCCTCGATATCCCTCTTAGAACAAACCAGTCTTGTACTCTATCCCTCAATCCCTTTTCTGTCACTAATACACACTCTCTTTTACATACTATTGACTGCGGAATATTTCCCAGTTTTCACACTCGTTTGTCTCAAGATGCACGTCTCCCACCTTGTTCTCTCCTTCATTGGCGTTGCCCATGGTCTACCGGTGTCTATCGCAGAGCCTCGTGGCCTCATTGACATCAGCCCTAGCGTCAAGCCTAATCTCGGGCTGAGTAACGATAATTCTTGCACTGGAATAGGAATATCGGTCTGTGATCCGATAAATGTTGGAGGGATCCAGAACTCTAACAATCACGACGATGATGAATCCCCCTCAAACGAGAAGATGGTCTCCGACTCCGAGGACACTGATGCCGAGGACGACGATTCCGATCATGACGATACTAAGGACTCCAAAGACGATCACCTGATCGACGTGAGCCCAGATGTATCACCCACGCTTGGACTTGAAAACGACAATAGCTGTCTGGGCATTGGCATCTCGGCCTGTGATCCCATCAACGTGGAGGGTGTACAGAACTCCAACAACGGTGGTAGCAGCTCGAACCCTGCTCCTCAAGAGTACGCCACAACCCAGGAGTACCCTGCAGAAGGATACCCTACCACCAAAACCTATCCTACCACTGAGGCTTACCCTACCACCGAGGCTTATCCCACTTCTGAAGCCTATCCTACAACCGAGGCGTATCACACAACGGTAGCTTATCCTACTACCCAAGCCTATGTCTCCGCCCAAGTGTATCCTACTACTCAAGCCTATCCGACGAAAGTGGCGTATCCCATCAAAGAAACTGTCACCGTTACGGAAATCCATACTACTACTGAATCCTACACTACTACGGCAACCTATTCTACCACTGTAATGTATACTACAACTCAGGCGTATCCCACGATGGAGGCCTACCCCACCCAGGCGGCTTATCCCACTGAGGAATCTTACCCTACTGAGGAAGCTTACCCCACGACAGAGGAAGAATCTCATGACCACAGCGACAACGGTTCCGGCACCAAGGACTCCAACAGCGGCTCCCTCATCAACATAAGCCCTGAAATCTCGCCTGACCTTAATCTCAGCAACGAGAACAGCTGCTTGGGCATCGGAATTAGCGCTTGCGATCCCATCAACGTGAAGGGAGTGCAGAACTCCAACAACAGCTGAAGGAGGGGCGAGTGAGTGATTATAGTGACGTTGAAGATTTACGATCGGGAACCACCTGCAGACATATGCAGATTGCTGTTTAGGGCTTATATAATTCTTGTATATACATAATTCTTGTCTGCTCCCTGCAATAGCGGGATGCAATCGTAGTACTCTATAGTACCTTATATTAATAGAAAGCATACGTCTCCCCCATTGATAATAGAATTGCAATTCCTTTCAACCAAATAGTTATGAAAATGCTACAAAGTAACAACGGATCATGTTACTCGAGGCCTGGAAAATGTTGAGTTGACAAGACTAAGATCCTCTATAGTGGTAACTTTGAAGCCTATGTCTTTGTATTTGTAATTTCGTGACGAATACGCGGTCATTGCTCCACCCCCGAGTAGAGGCATGAACGACCGTAAATATCTAAGGTAATGATTTTGCTTAATCATTCGAGCTAATACATCTTACAACAGACAAAGTATCATACAGGTATTATCCATAACAAGTCCATACTTGCCTAATTCACGAGTTCTGCGACTAGGATCAGAGTTAAGCGAAAATAACAAAATTTATTTTAGGACCATCTTCTATAAACATCATTAAGTATATCGTGAGATTAAGTTTTAACATTAATGCTTTGATAACCGTGTCATTATGCGATGTTAGCTTTACGCTTTCTCTACCGTTCCAGGCGCCTTTGGCGACGGCTTAACCGACTTCCATTCAAGGAAGCAACACGCAACCAGGGCCAGTCCGCCTAACGGGACGGCAGCCAAGAAGACACCATGCAGGGCTTCGTTGTATTTATCAAGTAGTATTGGTAGTTGGTCTGCAGAGACCATCTGCCGGAAGGCAATAGCTCCGGCTTCGACGATAGCCTTCACGTCAAGCCCGGGTATGTCGGTTTCGCTGATAACCGCCTGAAGCCGGTTCTGGAAGATGCTGTTGCCGACAGAAATGAAGACAGCTCCTCCGAGTGACTGTGAGGCTACGACAGCGGCAGTGCCCACTGCGAGGTCCTGTTGCTTGAGTACTGTTTGTACAGCAGTGAATCCCTGTTGGATGGACATGCCGAACCCGGCGGAGGCTAGAATCTCGATGCCTATCCACATCCCCATGTTCATATTAGGGTGAAATAAGGTGATTACACCACAGCCGATCGTTCCGATCGCGCTGCCAATGATGGCCGGTGGTGTGAAGTATCCGACGATAGAAACAAAGACGCCTGAAAAAAGAGAGAATAATGCGTTGGAGACAAAGTAAGGGATCATGGCGACCCCGGATTGGATGGCACTATACCCTAGGATCGCCTGGAACCAGATGGGTAGGAAGTAGGTCTGGATCAGCAGAGCTCCATAAGTAAAGAATGCCATTATGCAAGATGCTGCCACTGTTCGTTGTTTGGCGATGGCTGGTGGAATCAAAGCACCGTCTTGCTTCCACCAGAACCATACTATTAATACAATTACGGTGACCACAGCACCACAAAGTAGGCCTATGATCTTGGCGCTGCCCCAGGCCGCCCCGGTAAGTGTGTACTCGAGAGCCAGGAACAACATCACAGCCGCGCCCAGTAGAATGGTGTTACCAATAAGGTCCAGGTCGATTATTCGGTCCACAATGGGACGAACGGGATCGTCACTAGTACGTGGATGGTAGACTAATACCATCACGATAATCGTGACTGCACCGACTGGAAGGTTGATCCAGAAACACCATCGCCACGTCTGTTAATTACCGGTCAGTCACTCAGCTGTATAAGAATAGATTTTCCAATTAGTCACGTACGAGTAAATCAGTGAAAACACCACCAATCAGCGGACCGACAGTTGCACCAACTCCAAACCTGGCGAAGTTAGTTTAGTTATTCTAGAGATACCAGAGGGTCGTTCTCCTATCGACTTACATCAAACCGACAACTGCCGTGTATATGGGCCTCGCGGCCAGCGGCACGGCCGTAGCGACGATCACGAAACTCCCGGTCAAGATGCCGGCACTACCAAGGCCGGCAATCGCACGACCAATAATCAACAAGGCGGACGACGGTGCCCAGCCGCTGATTATAGATCCCAGTTCGAAAATGAACATGGAGAGAAGGTAAGACCATTTCGCATCGAAGAGCGTGAAGACGCGGCCGAAAATGGGCTGGAACGCACAGGCCGTTAACAGATAGGAGGAGCCGTACCAGCCAATATCTGCCGTCGATTTGAACTCGCCCGTGATGAAAGGAATGGACTAGATACCAGCATTAGGAAATCGGAACAATACATGGAGAGGCCTGCGGCTCGCTTACTGTTGTGATGATGGTCCGGTCTATAGAGATCAAGAAAACCACTAGCGAGAGACCGATGATGAGCAATACCAGCGGAATGCCCTCCAAGAACCCGTCGCTAGCCGTCTCGTCGTCAGACGGGGAGGAGGTAGAGGGAGGCTGCCGACTGCGTGCGTCCTCGTCCTCCTCCGCGATATCCGGTTCGAACGGCCGCGTGTACTGCGATATCCTCGCGGCGGGCTTCCCCGGATGCCGCTGCTCAGAGGCGGGCGTGCCGCCCAGGATCTGCCGCGTGGAACCCGTCCTCACCGAGGCGGCGTCTATTGCTCCGATAGACGCCAGGTACTGCAGGCGAGGCCCCGACGCGATCAGGAACTCCGACAGGGTCTCGTACCTGTCCGACTCGGAGATATTCGAGAGCGAGAGGCGAGGGGGGGCAGCTCCGCCCGTCGACTTGATCGTGTCAGTGCTGGTGATGACCGTCGACGTCGAGGAGGATGACTGCTCTCTTGAATGGACCTTGGACCCCTGTGCGCTTTCTGTGGCATTCTGCGCACGTACGAGGGGTATTACGGAAGGAGAGGTCGTGAATGAGATATTCGATTCCATGTCGTCGTCCCAGTGTGCCGACAAGGCACTTGTCTTTCCGTCTTCAGAGTGCCGCACTGGTATAGGAGTCATCGCGAAGGACATGTCATCGCCTTCTAGTGAAGGCTGAGGGCCATCATCTTCGTCCCTGGCCTCGTTTTTGCCCTGGCCTGACTCTATTGGTTCGGGAGCCATTGTGAGCGTTATCTGACCCCTTTAGCCGGGCTTGGTGTAAAAGGTTCAAAGGATAGCAATCAATCTTCCCTTTGTCCTCTTGCCCTGTTGTCGTCTAACTCACGTCACTCCCGATTCCGGAGTTGACCCTAGTTAACCGTATAATACACGACGTATCTCTAGGAGTCCTAGCTTATTCAATGAGTGAGGGACGGAGTCTGTACGCACACCTCCCGCTACGACAAGGAAATGCAGGTAGTAGGTCTCGATAGGTATCGCTCGGATAACATCCAAGGTCTTCTCCCCGGGGGCTTTGCAGGGGCGAGACCAACTCCGTTCCCATAAGACGACGACCAAAACTAATCAATAACATTGTTCCTCCAATCAACAGGGCGCAGAGAGTACGTCATCCAATGGTAGCATATTGTGGCGTTGTTATTGTTTAGATCGGCGTGCGTGTACACAAACATCGATGAACGATATGGACGCTAGACAGTCCTGTCGTGCACACATAGAACGTCCTACGCGGGGACTGTCAGCTACCAGGACCCCAGAGCCCAGAGGGATGGTATGGGGTCTTGGCATATTAGTGAGACAACGACTGTTGAGCTATTGTCCTTGCTAACAGACCCCTGCTCGAGATCCGAGTCTTATCATATGCTACTGCATACTACTCTACCTAACTCACGGTAGTGAGACATCCCGTGCGGCCCGGAGGAGGTCCGAAGCCACCAGACCCGTAGGTGCCCAAGCCAGCGCCACAAGGCTGATCACTCCCGGATATGGTCTCCTAGCGCTACCTGGATCCCCTGACTAACTAATTCGCCCCGGCTTGGTAATGTCAGGTTGCAATCTAGTGTCTTATTGGTCTGGAACCCTGTCCCAGGACTACCCAGATCGTGGTTTAACTCTTTCGTAGATGCAGCCAAGCTTTGGGGGCTATTGCTACGTCAACACTCTAATGAGACGACCTCGCATTAGCACATGCATACTGTTTTGAGACTATCGCTGCTGAAAAAGATAGTACTCTTAGAACGTCAAGTAGAAACAGTAAGTGAACCTAGCGTAAAGAACGGTAACTAGTATGTCTGTGCCGTATGATTACTTCAGTCCTTGATCAATAGATCGTCAGCTAGCTCACAATCACAAACGGCTATATTCGGCGAAATCCTATTAGATCGTAGACAAAAATTTCCTCCATGTGTGAGTACGCTGCAGGTAATCATCCATGAGCACGTGGCTAAATTCCTCAGAGGCATAGAGCGGAGTGAGCGAGCGGATGAGGATTGCTGCGTCTTATGTATGCTATTTTTAGAGAAAAGGTCGTGCAACAACTAAGGAACAGCCCGTTTTGTGTGGTAGGTAACAACACATGATCATTCTGCACTTCTTGATTTGCATATCGTGCAACTTGAGATAGTCCAGGATATCCTGCTTCGACTTCAAGGCTAAGCAGCGGTCTCTTCGTTCTCTTTGCAGTCTTTTTGTTCCATCATCTCTCCCCCTATTGGCCTTCTGTAGGTATATGTTTATATTGTCCAACATTTAATCAATGAAATATTTGTCATGTAGTACCATATATCCCTTTTTAATAGAACTTTCTTATATGTCTATCAAGTGAGATAAAAATATATGATAGCCTAGATGTGGTTCTAGTGTCTTCGTCAACACAATCGTTGACTTATTTCAAGCTATACTAGCAATTACCTAGAGTTGGTAAATCGTATAAGCGATCCGTTTGTTCTAAAAAGGCAATATCTGGTAATAGACAACAGTGATATTGAATTCTACTCGCGAAGAAGATGCATCACGAACAGGACCTAAAGTATTATGAGGTTTGTATCAAGTTGTCCGGAAACATAAAAGACGAGTTGTGTCACCGGATCCCAATACAAACTGGCTTTTCAAGCATCAAGGTTATATTTAATCCGATTTTGTCCTCTTTACAAATATTAATTAATGTATGATGCTTCACCGCCCATACCATTGCCTATACAGGTATATTAGCGACATGAATTCTTTACCCACAATGAGTGACGATATGAATTACGTGATATCTTTTAATGCAGAGCCCAGGAATCAATGAAAACGCCAGATTATAATATTCGGCCGGTGGATACAACAGCAAATATACTCATAAGACCTGCGACTTCTTCACGTGCGCTAGCTGCATGAGCGTGTTTACCACGCCGGCAACGCCTGCACCGTCGGTGTGTCTACCAAGGGCCTCGCAGTCTGAGCCCGAGAACTCGGCCTCGAGATCCTGCTGATGCTGTGTCGCGAGTAGCTGTGCCATCTGCATACCCTTCTGTCTCTGTGCCTCAATGTCTTCTCGTGTACGTGCGGCTTCGGCCTCCTCCTCCACGCTGAGTTCCTTCTCGGATGAATTGGGCAGCAAGCCAGACATCTGCAGCATCAGCTCTGGGGCGACCGTCTTGCGGCCCGATTTGAAGACGCATTTGCTCAGCGCAGTGGCGAAGATATCCTTGCTGTAAGCACTGTCGCTTGACGACGATGATGAGATGCTGTTCATGCTTGTGCGCCGCAGTATCCCATCGAGCTCGTCATGTAAACCCCCTTTGATCGTAGCATTCGCATCACTACTGTTTTGCTGGCTCTGGCCGAGGGACTGATTCGGATAGAGCGAGTAGGCTTTCGGCGCGGCGGCGCCCTTGCGCACGAAGTGCGTGACGATGTAGATCCACTTCTCATCCCAGCAGAGGATCTTGGACCACATCTCGAACTCGTGATAAGGCCGTATCTCGCGGCGGAAGGTACAGAACACGCCACCAAGGGCGAGCCCGAAAACTGGCCTGCCTGACCCCGTGTAGGCGGCGGTGCCGCCGCGCATCCGCTCGATACCGCTCGCGAACAGCGTGCACACGAGGTGCGTACGCGCAATGTCCACGTCGGCGAAGTATGACGAGTTCGACTTATGCATGTTGAGGTCGATTTCCATGAGCTGCGCAGACGACGTCGTGATGATGGGCTGGAAGAGGTGTGAGGGTGTCAGGGGCACGCTGGGCCTCTGCGTGCGTAGAATGAAGCGGAAGGCATTAAGAAGACGCATCTAGAAAAGGTTGTTAATTTCGTTGCTGATTTACTGTGAACTACCTCAAGCGAAATGGAGGAAATTGACTTACGTGCCACATGAACGGCATATTCTTTAAGTTTAATACGACGAATATACATAGCAAAGAAAACCATAGAGTTGACCATGTCAGGTGAGGATATATGGTGTTGGTGATGGTGGGCATTGAACTTTGAAGCCCGATGATGTGTTTTTCGGTTGCTTCATCGTAAGCCGACCTGCGGCTGTCATTGATGGAACCTAGGATATATGTTGTTGACATTGTATTAAGCCGTCGACAAAGGAAAGGGGGCTTAATGCCGGGTGGTATCTTCAGATAGAGAGCTCTGGTCTATATCATTTGGGTTTCGATGATATGAGCCTACTCCTTTATTATTCCATTTGAATTGAAGGAAGTGCAATAGAAGTGCAGGTGTCTTGCTTGGCAGCCATTTAGACCTATATATCAGGGGAAAATAAGCACCACATAGATAGGGCTCTTTGTAACATGCCGGGGCCGTAAACAAGGCGGGCTGGATCATTGCTATCAATCTTCGATTCAATATCTTGCTTTCCCCATAATGCTTAATACCAAGCAGTTGTTACATTCTCCCGTAGCGTTTACTCGGAAACGGGCTAATGGTTTCTCGAGCTCTCTAATCTTCCTCTTTAAGGCAGCCATGGTAGCTAGAGGTAAGAGCTAAGCTCGCCTTGATCGGATCAAGCAATGATCGACCGGGTAGGATCCAGGCCGCTGGGAACGATATATCTTTCAATAGTGCCTCGTACAGGGTTGTGTATTTACCTAGAGAGAAGGGATGCCACACATCACCACAGTAGTTGTATGAGCACATGAATATTTCCTTTAGGATTCATATGTGTAAATTTTGATGATTATAATGTGTATAAATCTTAGTACTACCAGTTACTACGACATTTTTATGAGGTCTGAAAAAGAGAATTTCCGTCATTTCTAACACTGTATAGGTACCTTTTCAACACTAACCGGTATTTTTACGACACCGAACTAACGGGGTCACAATACCAATGCTAAACAATCTCCAATAGGGCCACAAGTCTCTGGATTATCTTGCCTAAGCGTGAGTATTAGCTTCTCTGGCTGACTTCTTATCTGGTTGGGCTTCCTATCTATTTGGCTCTCTGAAAATTACGTTTCCGGTCTAGTAAGAGGATAGCATGCCGCCTGGCGCAGTATACGGGCCAGACTCCATATTGCATCATTATGAGTCGCGTAAACTTCTTGAAAAGGCCCAGAACTATTCCAGAGGTAATCTATACATAGTTATCGCGTCAACGGATTGGGTCGAAGTGGTGGTGAAGCCAAGGGATTATATTATACCAACAGCCACTGCGTCGGTATTTTGTCCCCGTAAAATGGGGTCCAAAGCGAACGCTACTCCTTGAGCCTGTCATGGTCCAATGGATAGCGTCGGTTCCGACACCTAATGTCGGGGGTCTTGGATAATGCTATTTGCTGTGATATTAAATAACGTCAGTGGCTTTTGTCCTAGGTTAGCTCATTTACTAGCTATCGCTTCCCTAGACTCGCGGCGACACAAGTTGCCATCAACTAGCTATTTTTGTACCGTTGTTCAAGTAACGTTCCTCTTCAGCCTCTAAGGCGACCTAGCTAGAGGGTAGCGGGCTGCCCCGAAATATACCTTTCTACTCCACTGTTTAACACACACTTCGCGGCATTTTTCTGGCAGCTAGATATGATGCATAAGCATACCACATACCTACAAGCAATAAGCTTATCACGAAACCACTACTTGAATCCTCAAGCGTCACCGGGTGGTCCTTTAGAAGTGTTGGTCTGAGAATCGGTATCTGTTCATTGTCTTCAGATATATTTGGTTCACGAATCTAAGAGAGATAAAAATTAACTAATTCAAGATAAAATGGATATAGGTAGTTGTGTATTAACTGCCAGATAGTTACGTAAATGCTTAGTGATGGTTGTGCGGTAAGTTCACAGTGAACGGTATCAGAAAACAGTATCGAGAAACTTATCAACATACCTACTAGAGTTGAATTTTTTTTTTTTGTCTAATTGTAATCATTTCGTTCGTACTAGTTGGTCATCATCTAGGTCTTACGGATCGATCGGGATTTTAGTCGATAATTCGGAGCGAGCAGATCCTTAAAGAGCCTACTCACTAAGAAACCCGGAAACAAAAGAGCCGTCCTCATGCGCGGAGCCGAATCGGATCTACGAAATCGATCTAGATGGAATGCTTCTATTAGCAAGGTGACGTGAATATTTCATCAACTCCACCACGGTGCGTTGTTCAACATCCCCCGTCGACAATGGCATTTTTCAACGCACCCTTCCGATCTCGAATACGACCAAGACCAGGTTTAGGTAATTACCTGTTTAGGAAAGACATTGCAAGGAACTCCCTGCCGATCTACGGCAACCCTGTACCTTGCTCTTGCGCTTGCGGACTAGGTAGGAGCTGATTAATACCTACCGACGATCGGTGTGCGCCCAGGGCTGAAAGATCTCACATGGATACCCCTGTTTTCGAGATGGTGGCTGAATGCAAACCCCACCGTTAGGAGGTTACTCAATTTTTCTTTTCGACTTCACTCGGCCAAGATGTCGAGTGTATGATGGTCTTTGTATGATTCTTGACATGTGGTTTTCCTTTGTAGAAGAGTCGACGTTATGAGGATATTGTATTAGATTTCTGCATATTCTGACTGGGCAAAACCAAAAGCAGCAATAAGCATTTTAGACTAAGCATTATACACTTTACGAGTGAATATGTCTACTGGGAGTGGCTTCGACTCCTGGTAGCACATGAACCATTAACCCAATCATCGACTTCATGATAGAGTATTCTAAGACCCCCACCATGCCTCCAAGAGCCCGATTGGATCCTCCACCGATACCTAACTCCTGAATAATGAGGCGCCTATTTTCTGGCAACTAGGTTGCTGTTGGCATGCTGCATTGGTGTGCAGCCATCGGCGACCTTGACCGCACTCTCCTTCATCGACGCCACTGCGGCATTCTCAACCTTCTTAGCGCCCTTGCGGCTTGCCGCCTTTCGGTACGTGGCAATGTAGAACATGATGAAGAGTACTAGATAGGAGCTAAGGATGACACAGCCCGAAATCGCGGCAAAGGGCTCACCGGCACAGCGCCCGACATGAGGGAGCCAGGGAGCGTACACGCTAGCGTAGTAGTCCCAGGTTGCGAAATACACGAAGCCTGCAGAGTGATGTTAGTATGCGTTGTCTATCGAGTCCCCCCCCCCTTCGCTAGTCGCTTACCGAGATCAATGATGAACTGAGCAATCTGCATGCGGGTAATCCACTCCTTCCACCAGACCTTGACGCCCCTCGCGCTCTGGAAGTAGTACCAGTACATGACAACGTGAACAGTGAGGTTCAACGTAATCGGCACCCAAGATACGGAGGTATGGCCAAGAAGCTGGGTGTAGCACAGCAGGGCGGTCGCGGGGTGATGGTAGGTGTGGAGGAAGGTGAGAGGCTTCTTCTTGACCATCAGGAACACAGTATCGATCAATTCGATGTACTTCGTGATGTAGTTGAGCTGCATGCCAAGGTCAGTAGGCACTCGGTCATCAGAAGTGTTCACGGAGAGTATGCGAACTTACGTAGTAGAGGGTTACCAGCGGCTTGGTCCAGCCATCCGCACCGCATATGTTCTCGTAGAGGCCGTGCTGCCACACAGTCGGTGCAAGCTGCCCAATGAAGAGAACTAGGAGGCCGCCGCTCAGCAGCGTGAGGAAGAGATTGTGTGCCTTGAAGAGACCATTGAGCTTCAGTGGCTCGCGGTTGCGCATGAACTCGCGACCACCGAAGATGACGGTCACGTATAAGACGATCATGGTCACAGTCTCACTCAACGTCGACATGGGGGTCACGCCTTCGACGAACTTGAACTCGTCGGCAGGATACCCCATAATTGATGTCCAGAGCTTGTCGAAAGCCTGCCATGGTGCGATGGGGATCACGCCAATGCCTTGTGAGGCTTGAAGAGAGAGAAATTTGTCAAAAGACATGATTATGAAATATAACTAAGGAGAGCTGACACAGAGCCAACGAACAATAAGGAGAATTTTAAAGACTGAAATGACAATGACGATGTCGAGAAAGAGGTCGACCGAGGCAACACGGGATTAAAACCCGTGGTTATTTAATTGTTGACGCCGATGTTGGTCCTCACGAGCTAGGAAGCTGGGCATTAAAGGGCATTATAAGTACCTGGCAGACTATATCGTGCTTTTCTAGTCGGTATCAGACCGCATCCACTAACAGAGTCTAGTGAATCAACAGCACAAGTAGAAGAACTAAGGGGCTCCCTGAACTTCAAAACAGATAGGCTACTTAGAGGCCACAACTCTCCACTCTGGCAGGATCCAGACTAGTCACATTAGAGCCCCCTAAATGAAAATGTCCATGTGAAAATGGTATGTATCGTCGGCGAGGGTGATAGTCAGAGCACCTTGTGGTGCTCCATGAGCCCGATGACGGCAGTGGCCTTAGACATTTCTCGGGATGTTGACTTAGACGCTCCCAAGAATTCATAACCCTAGATAGAGATCATCGCGCACTAAGCTCGCTTGGGATGTCTAGTAAAGCCACCCTGGTCTTATACGCTTAGATATCCGATCGCCAGGAACCTTGCCGGGTTCCCCATGGCTGACTAGGCGTGAATTGTTTCACAAAGTTGGGAGCTGATGAGAACGGTTTATCAATGTTTCGTCCAACACAAATAGCCAATAAGACATCCTTGAAGCCACTATTGCCCTTTCAGCTGGCATTGCAGTCGATGCTATTCGCCATCGAGATACATACCACCACGAGATGACTAACTCATAAACACGCTCCCACATGTAGATCCCCACAGTGTTCTCGTGAACTGTATGAGGCTAAGATACCACCTACATGCCACCATTTTCAAACACGCATTGCGCCATTAGAGGTATTATCTCGGTGCTACTATCAACACTTAATCAATACCACTCCACCATGCGGCTGATATAGTCGCAACAAATATGCATATTCATCTTGTCTACTATGTATGTAATGTATACAAGGGTGGTCTAGATCCGGGGAGTAGGACTCAATAGCCTGCTTAGCGAGCGTTGCCCGTCAGTGGACTATGCTATTCATAGTAAACAGACTATCGTCTGAAAACGCAGTGAAACAACAACCCGTAATTTACGTGGAAGATGGTCAAGCCGTCTACGCTAAGGACATGCAGCATAAACGGTTGTGACTGGTCAGCTAGGTGTTGATATCGAGGCGGACTCGGGGCCAAAGCCACTTCCGAGATTGCAAATCAGAATATCTCGGGTTTGCACCTATCTCACTAGTGTTGCGTCGAAGTCATGGAAGGGCGTTAGTTCGCCTCGCCTCCCGAGTATATGCTTGTCTATCCTGCTAGCTAGGGGTTAGCAAGACTCCTTTGTTCAGTCTTGGGCGTATTCTGCCAGCCTATAAGCAACACTAGGGTAAATGTGGATCCTCGTGATTATATTGTCCCCAAAGACCCGATTCCGGCATGGCATCGTCACGTAGTTCCTTATCCCTAGGTTCACTGCCCAGCTTGTCGTATATAACAGACCATTGTCGACCCGCGTCTGCCGTGTCAGCACGGGTAATCAGACTCCCTCCGCCGTCGAGATTTGTATGAGTCAGATTATATAACTGCGTAAGCGGATTCGCTTTATTTTTCTTAATAATTCTAGTAATAATATTGACAATTCTTTTACTGCCTGCCGACTTGTTCTTTTGCCTTGTGCCTTCTATCATCCATTACTTCAATATGTCAAAAATCACCGCAGGGCCTGTACTGGCCGCCACAACAGCGGCCTCACTCTTATATGCCCGACAGGCCGAACTGCCCATTGCTCAGACTGTGGCATGGTCTATAGCCATTGTCTTCCCACTGTATGCCACTGTCTGGCTCAGTTGGATATTCCCTCTATACGTGTCGGAACTCAGACACATCCCCACCGTGCCGGGCTTCCCACTCTGGGGTCAGTTCTTCGACATCATCATCCAAGAATGTGGTGTGCCTCAAAGAAAATGGCATAAGGAACATGGTCCTATCATTCGATACTTCTTCCCCTTTGGCGCTGAGCGTCTGTCGATTGCGGACGATGAGGCTCTTAAGCAAATGACTGTCAAGAACCCCTACAACTACCCCAAACCAGTACGTGCCAAGCTCTGGATGGTCCGCATTTTGGGAGAGGGTGTTCTCCTTGCGGAAGGCCAGGAACATGTGCACCAGCGCAAGTCCCTCGCCCCGGGTTTCTCCATCCAGTCAATCCGCAACCTCACTCCGGTCTTCTGGGAGAAGTCCCTCCTGCTCGCCAAATGCTGGCGCCAGGAGATGACGGCCGAGAAGGTCACGACCAAGTCTTTTGAGGTGCTCGAATGGCTCAACCGAACCACTCTTGACATTATCGGGAGCGCCGGTTTTGGGTTCGAGATCAACTCGCTCGAGAACCCAGAGACCCCTATTCGCGAAGCCTACCGCCTAGTCTTCGCCTTTGACCTCGCATCTCGTCTGTTGCACGGTATCCAGGCCTTCATTCCCGCCTCCAAGTACATACCCGCCAAGATGAACCGGGACATGGAGACATCTCGTGGCATCATCATCAACAAGGCCACCGAGATAATCACCGAGAAGCAGGAGCAGGCCGAGAACAACACCGGGGGCAAGGACATCATCGCGCTCATCGCGCGCGAAAATAAGAAGCTGAAGGCCATGGGCGAGGCCGGCCTCTCCTTCGAGACCATGCGCGACCAGGTCATGACGTTCCTGGGCGCCGGCCACGACACGACGGCCACGGGCGTCGCCTGGACCATCCACCTGCTGTCGACGCACCCGGAGATCCAGTCGCGCCTGCGCGAGGAGATCAAGGACCACATGCCGTTCCTGTTCGACAAGCGCGCGCGCTCCGACGCGGCGCAGATCGCGGCCGCGGACGCGGACCAGCTGCCGTACCTCGACAACGTGTGCCGGGAGTCGCTGCGGTTCATCCCGCCGATCCCGATGACGGTGCGGCAGTCGCTCGCGGACGACCACCTGGGTCCCTACAAGGTGCCCGGGGGCACGGTCATCTACGTGCTCGCCAACGCGATCAACCGGCTGCCGGCGTACTGGGGCCCGACGGCGGACGTCTTCGACCCGGACCGGTGGGACGACCTGCCGGCGACGTTCACCGCCAACGCGTTCATGACGTTCCTGCAGGGCCCCCGCGGCTGCGTCGGCCGCAAGTTCGCCGAGACCGAGATGAAGATCCTGTTGTGCTGCCTGCTCAGCATGTACGAGTTCAAGCGTGACACCAGCACGCCTGACCCGGAGGAGTGGAAGATGTGGCGGCTGGTGCTGCGGCCCAAGGAGGGCGTCACTGTGAAGGTCACCGCCATCTAAGTAATGAAGGGGTAAATGAAAACTTTTTCTTGAATAATTGTTAGTGGTGTGGGTATTAGGTGTAGAGTTGAAAGCCAACAAGGAATAGGAGGGAGGCAACTCGACTCTCTCTCCATGTCTCTCCGGTATATAAAATTTAATCCTCAAAATAATTGTAAAAGAATGCTCTGCTTAATTGCCTTTGCATCGCCACCTACGAGCAGATTTTCTGTCCCACCCCGTATCCCACAAATGACACCAGTGTGCTGTAGTGTCTACCTTGCGTTCTGTTTTACAGCATATAAAAGGGATGGATACGTGTTAATATCACGTTTGTACTATCTAATAAAATGATAGAGGAAACAGCAATTCATGTACACACGCAAGTACTAGAACGAAGGGGGGAAACAACTACCAAAGTTGTCCAATGTCTGTATTAATATGTTAAAAAGCGCTATTCAATTTTACCATTTCGACGACCGTAAGCTTCAGCCTTATAATTTTACTAATTCTCTATGCATCTCAATGTCACTTATTTCCTTTAAAAGCAGTATTATATGGAATCGACGAGAGTAAGGAAAGCTGAGCTTCCTATTAAGAGATGAATAGTATGTAATTATTTTGAATTAAGACCTCTAATTAGGATGCACCCCGATCATAGCTAGGTGAGAATTGTAATAGCGCTTATTCTATATATTTCAAACAAAACGAGACAATAAGTAGTCATGCGAGCAATTAAACGTCCGCTTGGAATAATTTATAATACAGTTGATATTGTCTTGTTACTCTCCTTAAGCTTGGTTAGAATTTCTAGTCCCGAGTGTATTCGTATTTGATATACTTACCAATATCTCATTAAGCCGATATTTGTCGTGGGTTTGTTACTGGAATATTATATAGAATATATTTGTTATTGCCATGCTTGCCAAACATGTTTGGAATTATTCCAATATTTTGTCAAAGCTGGTGCCTTGGAAGGCTACCTAAGGAACGCCATGAAAGTCTTTGTTATGTAGATTACTACATTCGAACCGAAGTAGTGATATGGCATCACCCCATCCATGCTCGCTAGGCCCTTTACTTAGCACAGCCAGCCAGTTTCTCCCGACTGAATGGATGATCCAGAGCTACATCCTTATATTGATTACCTGCTTTTATGTTTAAACATGATATCTTTGGCCTATAATGACTAACTAGTAAGTACAACTAAGATGGTGAAAAGATTGTAATAACCTGTCCCACTGTCGAAATTACCACGTAAGCCGAATAGGGCTATTAAGTTTCGTATCTGCTTGGCCAATATATTCGTCTTTGAACAAAGAGACACAAAAAGGAAACATTACTTAGGAGTTAGAAGGATTTTACCATCAGAAACTTGACACGATTCAGATCTCCTTTGGAGACAGATGATAATTTTGTTGCTGTGTAAAGAGCTAAACTTAGGTGGGGATATCTAGATAGAGGACTGCTTTACACCTAAATGATCTCGTTGCCTTTTGAACACCCTTTTTTCTTGCGTTTTATTATGGCAAGTTGCAAGGGATCTAGGTTCCTGACACAGGTAGGTACCTAGGTAGAGAACTTAAGGTATAACCGCATAGTTACCCTACCAAAGTTCTTAAAAGCACTCACTTACACCTATTAATACTAGAAATGAAACATGACTAATACCTCTTTAAGAGATAATTTTTAATTGAATGCACTAGGCATATTTTCGCTTTAAATTAGCCAATCGTTATAAAAAGTCAAACTATTACGGGTAGCAATGAATGAGCTGATTAAAGAATGAGTTCAAATTCTTCTGGTCCTTAAGATTAATACCAAGAATGCAACTTTGTCTATTCTGTAAATGCATAACGAGTGCACAATGATGGGTATTAGTAATAATGCCGCATTCAGCCAATTAAAGAATGCAACACCCCAGGCGCCGGCAAAAAGCCGGGGGGATTTCCCGCATGGTCTGTGCGCAGGGCCTCGTCGCGGAGGCAAAGGAGACCGCGAACAGCTTCGACAGCTTCTTGCTCCCATCATCACATCTGATCCCCGGCCAACCCGTATCCCATTTGGTTCATCCTCTCCGACTTTACCAACATTCACTACGTACCCCCTTGCGCCTTGTGCCTGGTTTCATTGACTTGACAACCGCAACTCTGTGCTTACGACCGCCCTGCTAAAGCTCCGACCGTGCTGTTTAAGCCTCGCCGGCTTTCATCCATCATCGCCAGACAACCTCCGCAACGTTTTAGCTTGCGCTCCGACATCGTCGCAAACCGCCAACATGATGGACCAGCGCGAGCTCGAGTCCCACATCAAGGCCGTCCACAAGGCCGCTACGGCGAACGAACCTGCCCCCGATCTTATAGCGATGTTGGAGATTCTCAAGAAGGATGCTGCGCCCACGGAGGAGATGCTGCGCGTAAGTTCTACGTTCCAACCTGATATCCATTCGCTCGAGATATCCCGTGTAATGCATGCGCATAGTATATATGTACAGCCCGGCAGAGGTGTGGCCTCGTTGCCTGAGCATATCACTACTAACCTTCCTAAGCTCGCCCATTCCTAGCCCTTCGTACAGTCCTGCTTTCGTCCAAGACACTAACTAATCGCCCGAACCAGACTACTAAGGCTGGTATCGTTGTTGGCAAACTGCGGTCCAACGTCAACCGGGATGTCGCCCGCGTCGCCGGTGAAGTTGTCGCAAAATGGAAAAGAGGCGTCGAAGCAGAGAAGAAGGCCAAGGGACTGCAATCTGGTGCCGTCAAGCCCCACGGCTCCGCATCTCCTGCTGGCAAATCCTCCTCCCCGGTACCGAAGCCCTTGGTCGTCGGTAAGAAGGCGTACGAGGGCAACCCGGAGACTCGCAAGTATACTACCGATAAGGTCGACATCAACCGAACTGGCTCCCAGACCCGTAATAACTGTATCGGTCTCATCTACAACGGTCTCGCATACCGGTCGACCGAGCCGATAGCCCACGTTCTCCAGCGGGCCCAAGAGGTGGAGAATGCAGCATTCAAGGCCTACAACGGCGAGTCGAAGGAGTACAAGGACAAGATTCGCTCGCTCTTCCAGAACCTGAAGGTCAAGACCAACGCTGAGCTCGGCCGAAACGTCATGGCAGGGTCCATCACCGCCGAACGCTTTGTGGTCATGACGTCGAAGGAGCTCATGTCCGCCGAGCAGCGCAAGACGGACGCCGAGCTGGAGATGGAGAACATGAAGAAGGCCCAGGTTCCCATGGCCGAGAAGAGTATCAGTGATTCTCTGGAGTGCAGCAACTGCAAGAAGAAGATGGTCAGCTACTCGCAGGCACAGACCCGAAGTGCCGATGAGCCGATGACTACTTTCTGCGAGTGCATGAACTGTGGAAAGCGCTGGAAGGTACGTCTTCAATTATTCCTAATCGTGTGATTTTCCCTTATACTAACGATATATACCTAGTTCTCTTAATCTTCATATCTTCTCTTCCCTACCCATCTTAGCCTCTTGCCGGGCTAAGCTTTCGCAATGATTTAATGAGGTTTAGTTCGATGGACGAATGCCATCAGAATAGATGGCAAGCGTATTCTGATATTGGTAGTTATGTGTAGTCTTCATTACAACATGCTTATGTTTGCGTCGGAGTTGAGGATCGTTTGGAAAACGACGGGGCGAGGTTGAGACTTTATAGCATCCTGCGTGCAGCTTCGCGCTCGCATTAACAATGAAAAGTCTCATAATCCCTCGCGTGTCCTAGAGGTCGGCCCACTGTATTATAGATGAGACTATCGGCCGGGAGGGGATCTGACATTCCCCCTAAATAAGCAACCCCAAGACATCAGCAAACCCCCGATTCTCCCTATGGCTCCCTATGGGTAATCACCGTGGGCTCTTAATGTCCAGAAGTGTAAACAAATCGTCGGGTTTCGGCTCGTCCTCCAATCCCATATCCGCTATCTTCTTCCAGAACTTGCTGAGGTGTCGCGTGCCCGAGTCGCACAAGATGGTGACGACCTGGCTCCCCTCGGGCAGGCCGAGGGCCGTGACGACGGCAGCGACACAGTTGACGGCGCTGCTGCTGCCGATGAAGATGCCGTCGTGCTCGACGAGCCAGCGGGCCATCTTGCAGGCCTGCTCGTCCGAGACCCTGACGGCGTCATCGATCAGGTCGCGGCCGGCCTCGAAGTTCTCGGTGATCCGGTTAATGCCGATGCCCTCGACGATGGTGTCGACCTGCTGGCGGCGGCGCGTACCCTCGCGCTCCGTGCTCGAGTACATGACCCCGTGCCGGACCCGATTGTACAGGCCGCTGCCCTGCGGGTCCGCCAGCACGATCCGCACCGCGTCCCCAAGCCCGGCCTCCTCCTTCAGGTAGCGCGCCACGCCGGAGACGGTGCCGCCCGTGCCGGCGCCGGCCACGAAGGCGTCGACGCGGCCGGCGGCCTGCCGGTAGATCTCGGGGCCCGTCGTGCGCAAGTGCGCGGCATAGTTGGCGGGGCTCTCGAACTGGTCGGCGAAGAAGCCGACGCTCGCGTCGCGGGCCGACTCGGTGTGCTCGCGGGCGCGGCGGCGGGCGAGGTTGACGAAGTGGTCGGGGGCCGTGATGGGGGCCACGGGGACGCGCTCGACGGCGGCGCCGAGGTGGTGCAGTAGCGCGCCCTTCTCGGCGCTCTGGTCGTCCGGCATGCAGATGTGGGCGAGGTAGCCGCGGGCGCGGGCGAGCGCCGCGAGCGAGATGCCCGTGCTGCCCACGGTGCCCTCGTAGATGGTGTCGCCGCGGCCGGGGACGAGGAGCCCGGCGTCCTCGGCGGCGGCGATCACGGACAGCGCGACGCGGTCCTTGGGGCTGTTGCCCGCGCCGTTGAGGAACTCGGCCTTGGCCAGGATGGTGCGGCCCGTGGCGGCGGAGAGGCTGCCGATCCGGACCAGCGGCGTGTTGCCGATGCAGCCGGCGATGCCGTCGACTATGCCGGAGGCGGGGAGCGGCGCCGGCGCCGGCGGGGATTGCTGCCGCGTCTCGTGGTCTTCGAGCTCGACGGGCCCCCAGAAGAAGAGGCTGGATCGGCGGTGCGCGTCGGCGTTCTTGGTCTGCTGGCGCTGGCGCTGGCGCTGGAGTCGTCGTTGCTGGAACCGTGCCTCGAGGTCCGGGTATAGGTCTTTGAAGCCCAGTGTTGCGAGAACCCCGGCGGCGAAGGCGAGGGCGACCGCGGCGGTGCCGTAGGCCCTCGGGTGGTCACTGAGCGACATGTCTTTCTCTCTCTTTTTTTTCCTTTTTTTTTTCTTTTTGGTTTTATAGTTGGTTCTCAGCTGATGATAGTTCCTCCATTGTGTATATCGGGTTATCTAAGCTTTCGTAGAGACATGTATATACAGAGAGAATAAAAGGTGCCTCTAAAATCCAACCCGACTACAGGCAACTCAACTTAAAATAAATCACTTACAGTGAGTGCAGTGAGTTTTGAATGCAGGTGACAAAAGCTTCAGATATTACAGATATTCATTTATTTAGTGAAGGTGGGGTGTTATTGTGTGCTTGGACCACCTCCGACAACGGTACCGAGGTACATCCATATGCACGAAGTTATGTACCCCCCAGCCAGAAAAGCCCACTTTGATCGATGCATCGCGGGCCAGTCAAAGCTTCAACAGCTCCAAACCACCACCCTGGCGCAAAAGCTCTTTCCCATGCCCAAAAGGGGTACAAGGTCCGGATATAGATCATGGACTCTCCCATCGTGACGCAGCTCTTTCGGCAACTGTTTCGACATCCGGCCTGCCAGTCGAGGAAAAACCTAGCCACCTTGGCAACCTGTCTGCAACATGGCCGGCGCACACAGCAGCAACATCAACAGCAGAGGAGGAACATGGCCAGTCGGGATACGGTGCGGGGATCAAAGCTCTCCAAGCAGGCCAAAGAGGTCGATTGGCAGCAGCGGACCGAACTCTTCTCGGCCGACATGACGGACGAGTACAAGAAGTACCCGATGGTCACGGCGAACGACTTGCGCGGAAGCAGGGAGAGGCCCCGGAAGGTGAAGATGCTCATGCGGGACTTCATAGAAGGTGTGTAGGGAGACGCTGTCTGTTGACGGGGCCAGGGGACGCAAATACTTGTGGCATGGGAGCTCTCCTCGGATCCAATTGACTGACATAGCCCTGCCCGCTTACAGACAGTCTTTACAACCCGCACTACGGCTACTTCTCGAAACAGGTCGTGATCTTCACCCCCGGGGAACCCTTCGAGTTCAACGCCCTGCCCGACGAACCGACCTTCCACGCCCTGCTGGGGCAGCGGTATACCGAGTTCGAGGACGCGCTGGACGCGAAGCAGCACGACGCCACGCGGCAGCTGTGGCACACGCCGACGGAGCTGTTCCGGCCGTACTACGGCGAGGCGATTGCGCGGTACCTCATGTCCAACTATGTCATGTCGACGTACCCGTACCACGACCTGATCATCTACGAGATGGGCGCGGGCCGCGGCACGCTGATGCTGAACATACTGGACTACATCCGCGACGTGGAGCCGTCGGTGTACGAGCGGACCAAGTACAAGATCATCGAGATCTCGCCGTCGCTGGCGTCGCTGCAGGGGTCGCGGCTGCTGTCGGGCAGCGGGCACGCGGCCAAGGTCGAGATCGTCAACAAGTCCGTGTTCGACTGGGACGAGCTCGTGTCGTCGCCGTGCTTCTTCCTCGCCATGGAGGTGTTCGACAACTTCGCGCACGACGTGGTGCGCTACGACCTGGCCACCGAGGCCCCGCTGCAGGGCACCGTCCTCGTCGACGGCGGCGGCGACTTCTACGAGTTCTACGAGCCCCGCCTCGACCCCGTCGCCGCCCGCTACCTGCGCGTCCGCCACGCCGCCACCGGCGGCCGCTACCCGGCCCCCTACAGCGCGAGCCGCGCCCTGCGCTGGCTCAAGGGCCTGCGCCCCCTCGCCCCCAACCTCAGCGACCCCGAGTACCTGCCCACGCGCCTGATGCAGTTCTTCGACATCCTCGAGAGGTATTTCCCGGCGCACCGGCTCCTCACGAGCGACTTCCACACCCTGCCCGGCGCCATCAAGGGGCTGAACAGCCCCGTCGTGCAGACGAGGTTCGAGAGGTGTACGGTGCCCGTCTCTACGCCTTTGGTACGTGCCATCTCATCCCTCTCTTCTCCTTTAATTTTATTTCCCCCCCCCCCCTCCTCTGCCAATCTCTCCGTGATCCCCCAGCCGTCGAGAAAATACTGGGGGGGAAAGACGATAAAAGATGATAAATTGTCGTGTTGTGACTAACAAACAATTCCACCCTTCCTCGTCCGCAGGTCCATCAGGGCTACTTCGACATCCTGTTCCCGACCGACTTCCGCACCATGGAGGCTGTGTACGGCGCCATGACGGGCAAGCTGACGCGCGTCATGTCGCACGAGGACTTCATGCGCTCGTGGGCCTACGTCGAGGACACCGAGACCCGCTCCGGCGAGAACCCGCTGCTGAGCTGGTACAAGAACGCCAGCGTCATGGTCACCGTGTAAAACCCCCCCAAAAAAACTTTATATTTATATTACGCGCACTCAATTTCATTGTTGTCGAGCCAAGTCGAAGAGCTATATATATATATACCTGTGTGTGTGAAATAGATGTTGCATAGCATAGCATAGCATGACCTGGTCGGAGTTTGTGCGTCGGGGTTGTTCCAAAATATTGCATGCATAGCATTAGGAGAGAAAGGGGGATGACGTAGGGGTAGATAGGTACGCCCAAGGCGGATCGGCCACGGGCTGGCAAAGGGTTTGGTGCGCATCATTGGGCATTTGGCTTGGTGTAGCATCAGGACAATGTGACTGATACATGGGATGAAGGTGTATGTATATATAAATGTGCATTATCCCTCATACTTCCATCCCTCGAATTACGAGTGGCAGGTCTTCATGCCGTATGTGCGTAAGCATAGTCACCTACTTTATTCAACCCTTAGTCACGAGGACTCCATTGTTACATGGGTAGTATAGAGAACGTATAGGAGATGGTCCTAGGTTAGGTATTTTATCAAAGTCGATCAAGGAATCTCTGTTCTATCTGTCTGTCTATCCATCTATCCCTTTGGCGAAGACATCCATAGGTTTATACGCGCCCCCTTTATAACCCGCCCGTCCTAGATACGCCCGCCTAGTAACATGTATGGCTCCATTACAAGGTAGATATATCAATACGTGCCTATACATAATCTAACATAGCTTAAAAGACGCAGGAAATAGCACAAATACGAGCTCCTCTTCTCCATGCGCCCGCCCGCCTGCCCCAAACATATAACCTAACCTGGAAGAAGCAAAAAGAGCAGAGCACATAAAAGCCGTCAACGTCTAACTTATCCTTCTATTTCTAGAGCCTCACGTAGGTAGCTAGCTGCATAGGTAGCTATCACGCGACAAGTTTATCACCACTTCTGCACTAGATATAGTACATGTAGTGTACGAAGAAACCCCCTATTAACACAAAGCCAAGAAGGGAGAGTCTTTTTCTCTCTCTCTCTCTCTCTCTTTTTTTTTTTCCATCCTCCCAGATTATAAAAGTCGCGAGACTAGACTGAACTGGACTGGACTGGACTGGGCTACCTATCAATACACTGATTGGCATCTTAGCAACTGAAATATCCTCTTAAGGCCAGGTGACTATTTTCTGAAATGCCTCCCCTCCCCTTAAATAACCACATGACAGACTGTTCGGTTAGTCTGAATGAAGGGGTTTCAAATCTTCAGCTTCTCAGCGAGCCACTTCTCGGCAACCGCGACGGCCTCGTCGATCTTGTCCGCATTAGTGCCCTGTCCTTGCCGGGTGGGCTCCTTGCCGCCGGACTTGCCGCCGACGACCTCGGTGACGGCAGCGGCCCACTTCTCTGCGGTGACGCCCTGCGAGGCGAGACTCTTATAGTGATCTCATTAGCTCCTGCTCTCATAAACCAACTAGGCTCGGACTTCAAGCCGTTTTTAAAAACTTACTGTGCCGACGTAAACGCCGTGGATAACGGCACCTTCTGTCTTGCTACCGCCGAAGAGGTACACCGTTCGTTCCTTGTCTTTGCTCTTGAAGTGGTTCATGACATCCGCGACGGCTTTCGCGTTCGCCGAAATAGGCAAGTGCCCAATGAAGAACTTGGCATCCTTGTTCTTGTCCTTGGCGAAATGGCCCGTGACAGTGTCGAGCGCGATCTTGCTCTCAGCTTTTTGCCGTTTCTTCTGCTCATCGACGACCGACTTGACCACCTTGGCAAATCGCGTTTTCAGCTCCTCCTTAGTGAGAGATGAGATGACTAAGTTGTTGAGGTCTACTGCGGCCTGCTTCACTTCCGCCTCCTTCTCCGGACTAAAGGGCAACGCTTCGATAGCCGAGATGCGCTTGGCAAATTCAGTGGCCAGTCGTTGAACGTAGTGGGCAGCATCTCCAGTGTAGGCAACGATACGTCGTATACCCTTAGCAATTCCACTTTCCTCAACAATCACCAAGTCCTTGATGATGCCAGTCTGCTCTACATGCGTGCCACCACAGAATTCGACACTGACTTTTCGCCATTCGGGGTTTTCAGGCGTCTCTAGGAGCATGTCGACGTCGATACCGACTGATACCACTCGGACGGGGTTAGGATATGTCTCACCAAATACCGCGCGAACACCGTTGATCTTCCGTGCTACGTCGAGTTCCACGTCCTTAGAATAGATCTTGCAGTTTTGCCGGATATATTCATTCGACAGGTGTTCAATCTTCTGCAGCTCTGGAACGGTGACACCAGCCTTATGCGAAAAGTCAAACCGTAACTTATCCTGATCCACGAGAGAACCTTTCTGATTAATATCATCTCCTAGTACCTCTCTTAGAGAGTGGTTGAGGATATGTGTTCCCGTGTGGTTGTTGCGAATAGGTTGTCTCCTGAGCTTGTCATATTCGCATATGACTTCATCGCCGGCCTTGAGTTCACCGTATTTCAGGTATCCGTTGTGGAGTATGTAACCGCCAAATTGCTGAACATCTTGAACTTCAAATTCGGCAATATCATCAATGATGATTCTGCCCGTATCTGAAACTTGACCACCTTGCTCGGCATAGAAGTTTGTCTTGTCAAGCAAAATTCCGAAGGGCGCATTTGGGGGAAGGTCTTTCGTTGATTTGACGAAGTCGGTGCCAGTATAAATCAACTGCACTTTTCCGGTAGTATCGCCCTTGAAGAACTTCGGCTCGTCGTTTGGAAGAGGTAATTGCAAATTATCTTTCAGCTCTGCAATTTGATGCACGTTAAGCTTTGAGAAAGTCTGAACTTTCTCCTTGATAGCCTTGCTAGCCTCGCGAGCCTTCTCTCTGGCAATTGCGATCTCATCCTCGTCAGTCTCTAGTCCTCTCTCCTCGGCCATTAGTTTAGTCAGATCCTCGGGGAATCCGAAAGTGTCATATAGCCGCCAAACATCGGCTCCGGAGAGCTTCTTGGCTCCTCGGTTCAGCGCCTGAGTAGCGTACTTCTCGAATTGCCGCTCTCCTCGATCCAATGTCCTGGCAAAAGCCTCCTCTTCCTCGTCCAGAATTTCCTTTACGTCTTGCTGCTTTTTAACAATCTCTGGGAACTGCTCGCCCATCTGCTCGACGAGCGCAGGGAGAATCTTGGAGAAGAAAGACCCGATTTCGGCGTTGAAGTATTTTCTAGCGTATCGCGATCCTCTCCGAAGTACACGACGTACGACATACCCTCTCCCTTCGTTGTTCGGTACAGCGCCATCCGAAATGGAGAAGGTCAGTAGCCTTATGTGATCGGCGATTACACGGTACGCAGTGTCGATACCATCTACGTCGTCCTTGCCGTACTTGTCAGTATACGACCGCGCACCCGTGACCTCCTGGATTTTGTCAAAGAGCGGGGTGAAGATATCGGTAGCATAATTCGAGCTTTTGTTCTGCAGTGCAGAGACTAAACGCTCAAAACCCATACCAGTGTCGACATGTTTCGCGGGTAGTGACTTTAACGACTTGTCTTGCTCGCGGTTGAATTGAATAAAAACGTTATTCCACACCTCGACAACTAGGGGGTCATCCTGGTTGACCAAGTGCGCAGCATTGCGACCACCGACTTTGTCGTAGTGTATCTCACTACAAGGACCACAGGGGCCTTGGTCACCCATTTCCCAGAAGTTGTCCTTCATGTTGCCGGGTAGGATGTGATCTTCGGGTACGCCGACAGATTTCCATAGCTCTTTTGCCTCTAGGTCGGGCTCGAGATTCATGTCGGGGTTTCCTTCGAAATATGTGACATATAGCCTATCGGGGTCCAGCCCGTAAACCTTGGTGAGCAGTTCCCAGGACCACTCGATGGCTTCCTTCTTGAAGTAGTCGCCAAAGGACCAGTTACCTAACATTTCGAAGAAAGTCTAGCGCCAGAGTCAGTCCCGAATCCCTTTCGCAGGGAGTGACGATAGCGCCTACATGATGATAGCTGTCTTTTCCGACATCGTCGAGGTCCTGTGCAGCTCGGGTCAGCTCAAACACGTATACGCATTTTGGTCGCGGTATGAAGGGCCCGTACGTTATGTTTGCCGCCAGCACGTATGCACTGTCGAGTGAGTCAGTCGCCTCGATCATTTTATGTAGCACCAGAATTTCCGGTGAGGATACCTTCTGAGAGTCGACCGCACGCTTCAGCTTGGACATGTCATCGGAACTCGCGATAGTACCGAGGAAGATGGGCTTGAACTGGTTCATGCCGGCATTGGTGAAGAGCAAGGTGGGGTCATTGTGCGGGACAACCGACGATGAGGGCACTGGGTACAACGGGGGAAATTAGTATTTTCGACATATCGACTGGATAGACGAGTGTCTAATAGTTATTCGAGCCTGGTATGGAAGCTCTACCGGTGTTGTGTGGTATGGTGATGGCGTACCGATAGTGTGGCCTCGCTCCTCGAAGAACTCGAGAAAGGTCTTGCGCACGCCCACACCCGTCCACTGGGGCTTGTCCATGGTGGCCAGGGTGCTCTGCGCTCTCGAATAAAAGGCGTATCGGTGCGCGGGTGCGTGATAAAGGGGGGATTTCGACCGGGGCGAACAAAGAACGTTGCGCCTTGCAGTAGTCGAGTATGGGCGACGAAGAAGAGAAAAAGTAGTAGTAGTAGTAGTAGTAGTAGTAGTAGCAGTGGTGGTGGTGGTTGTGGTAGTGCTGGTGGTGGTGGTTCTAATATGAACCGGCGCCGGATCGGGGATGGCTGCAGCAGAGGTTGTAGTGGGTGCGGCGGTGGTAGTGGATGTGGCTCTGTAGAAACTTCTACAAGAGTGACTCAAACCGCCTATAAACGGCGCTTTCCCGCCGCATTGGAATTTCATTCGGCTTACCTATTGACCTCCACCTCCCAAAACCCAAAGGCCAAAAAAAAGGAAGCGAAAAAAAAAGGAGTCGAAAGAACTGTCGATATAAATTCTCCAGTTTATAAAACCAGCAGAAGCCTTCTCAATCAACTTTTCCATAAATCCTTTACTCGACTTATCGAGATTGCCGAGCCATTCCCATCGCATTCAGAGAGGGAAAAAAGAAGGAAGGAATATTTAACAGGCTCCGATTATCGCATTGCCCTTTTATTCGTTATCGCGGGTGCAGAGCAAGTGCGTGCATGCAGTTATTGGTTTGCTCGTGGCGATTGAGGATTGAATGATTGAAAAAGCATCGAGATAATCCAGTGGAGGGGAACCATGGACGTTGACATTGGACCGAGCTCTGCAGCCCTATCACAGGCCAATCTAGGGGCCGCTACTGCTGTGCCTACGGCTGTTGCCGCCGCCGCCGGAGCTGAAGCGCCTCTCCATCACCATCACCATCACCCCTCCGACTTGTACGCCATCCAGCAGCAATACGAATACCAATGCTACCAGCAGCAACATCTACAGCTACAGCAACAGCAACAGCAACAGCAACAGTTACAACAGCTGCAACAGCTACAACAAAAACATGCAGCAGGCGCGCGCAATATGCGGAAGAGAAAGGCCGACTCGCAGGATAACGAACGATTATCCAAGAGACTGAGTCTTCTCAACCTAGGTAAGGCCCATCCCATCCCATCCCATCCGCCCTTCTCCTAAATTCCCAACATAAACTAACCCTTCCACAACAGAGAAAAACGGCCACAAACTCTACGTCCCGGTCGAGAGCCCCCAGCTCAAGCCCATCCCGGAGCCCTCCTCCACCTCCTCACCCCCTCCCCCTCTCTCAACCTCAACTCCGGCATCCTCGTCCCTCCGCCCGATCCCCGCGAGCGACACGATGCAGCTCGACGACACCAAGCACAAAGTATACATCTACGACCTCGACGCCGAGCTATCCTCGTGCCCCTCGTCCCCCTCCTCCTCCTCCTCCGACCTAGACGACCAAGAACAACACTACCACCACCGCCACCACCGCGACGGCCAAGGGCGGCTGGTCTTCCTCCCGGACATCGAGCGCCACCTCCTGCGGAACCGGATCCCCGCCTCCGTGCTCGCGAACCGCGACGGCGAGCTCGCCGGCGTCGGCCCCGCCGACATGCAGGTGGTGCTGTACAGCGAGGCGCCGTCATCGCTCCGCGGCGTGCCCGAGGAGCACGACCCCGTGCGCCGCGCCGTCGCCGAGGCCCGGGCCCGAGCGCGCGAGCGCCAGCAGCAGCAGCGACGGGAGGACCCCCAAGACCCGGACCAGGACCAGTCTAGTTCGAGTTCGAGCTCGGCAGGTGCTGGTGGTGGTGGTGTTACGAATAGCAGCGCCGCGACGCCGTCTTGGGGCGGGCCCGTCGCTGCTGACAATAATAGCAATAACTACGGCGAAGACGACGATCCCGATGCGATGGATATGGACTGAACAAAACACAGCAAACAATCGAAACGGCAGCATACGGGAGAGGAGGCGTTTTAAAGGGGCCTTTTTTCTTCTTTTTTTTTTCTTTTTACGGTTTTGATTGAAACTGATATATATCTCATTACCCAGATGTCTAAAAAGACCTTCGGTAAAAACTATATTTATCAAGGACCGAAAACATGGTTATTTCAGGCGAAACGGAACACGAATGAACAAACGAACAGGCGCAAATAGGGGGGAGAAGGGTGGTGTTTGGGGGCTTAAAAGACATGGAACGGCGCGGTGTATATTCTTCCTAAGTTACTAGGTTGACTGTGTGCTAGCGGTAGTAGTAACATTGGATAGCTCACCCTCCTTTTTTTTTTTTGTTTTTTTTTTTTTGTTTTAGTCATTCACGATATACATATATGATGTAGACAATAGTGTTCATCATCAACTGAACCAAATATATTTAGAGAAAATCTTTGTTTTCCCTTCTTGTTCTATCCCTGATAGTAGGTACATTTTTTAAATATCTTGTTTCTTGCCCGACCCAGTATGGATGGGGGGCGATACAAGAGGTTTGATTAAGCTCTATAATCCTTTTCTCTACAGCACAGAAGATAAGTGCAAAAGTAGTTAAGGTTAGGTAGGTAGGTAAGCGATTCAGCCGTATGAACCGCTCGCTTGGAATTTCCCCTCTTTCGTAAGATCGTACACTTTCCTCCCCCCCCCCCATACCCCCTTTCCAGTCCAGAGATTCAAAATAATAATCAAACCCCCCCCCCCCCCCCCTTTCCTATCCAAACCGAGCAATCATCGTCACATCTCATCTCTCATCTTCGTCTCAAGCCCTGATCATCTATCTTCCCGACGACGGCGGCGGCGGCGGCCCGGTAGGCGCCGCGTAATCTACTCCCTGCTGCTGCTGCTGCGGCTGTTGCTGGTTGGGGTCGATCTTGGAGCCGGCGTCGGCGCCTCCTCCCTCGTACATGGGCGGCCGGTTCGGGTCGTACACAGGCGGGGGCATGGGGTGCATGCCGTAGTAGCCGCCGCCCGGGGGCCCGCCCGGGCCCTGCTGGTACCGCATGTAGGTCGCCTGCGGCCAGGCGTACACCGGGTCCACGCGGGCGCGCTCCTGGCGGGATAGGAGCCACTGCGGCGACGGTTAGTCTCTCTCCCGTGTCCGAGGCGCAAAGCCGAGTTGGGGATGGGTAAGGTTGGGATGACGGTGGGATAATTAAGGAGGAGGGGAGAGTGAGAGTGAGAGAGAATGAGAGAGAAGGAGAGAAAGGAGAAAAGACATACGGCGTGATAGCCCATCGGCTTGAGACCCTTCTTCATTCTGCGCTTAGCGTGGATGCGGCCGCCGACTATCCAGGCGGTCATGATGACCAGGAACGCGAGGAACAGCGACCACTTGACAATGACACCCTCCTGAAAACCCAGATTTCCTTCCCGTCAGCAAATTCTCGTTTGTTTAATAGGGGGATCAAGTGTGGCGATGATGATGGGAGGTTTACCTTCGTGTACCAGAACCACACCAGACGGCCGTCCTCCTCGACGTACTGCCGGCGTCCGATCATTTCGGCGCTGACTGCGGTGCCGGGGTGCGCCTTGCCGAACATAGTATGGATAGGTAGGTCGGTTGGTTTTGCGAAATGTATGTTTTTGTATGACCGGGGCGCTGAGGAATGTGAGATAGCGCTCTCACTATTTTTTTCTCCCTTTCTTGGCTTGCAAGAGACAAGAACCGTATTGTAAAAAAGGCTGGAGGTTGAAGATGCAGATATGTATGTAAGTAGGTGGTTGGGTATGATTTAGTCAGTTGGTTGGTTGGTTGGTTGGTCCAGGCTTTCGCGTGGTGTGTAATTTGCGCAAGTTGACAGGGAAACAGCCTACAACTTTTCAATCTGTCCGGCTCGATCGATCGCTCTTCACAACGATCAAACAAGAATAGATAAAATAATAATAAAAGGACCAGCGACCGATCAGATTTGGAAGATCAAACAACAAATCCGACGATCGAAAATTATTAAGAAGAAAAAAAAAGGTACCTGTTATTACTTCAATGCGCATGCGCAGAAACCAGGACCGGGGGGGGGATATAGGAACGAATACACAACAAACAAGAGAGTCTGGAAAGAAGAAGAACAAGAGGAGGAAATGCCAAGCCTTTCGCTTGCGATGCACCGAAGGGACGGGGCGCTATTTCAATCAAAAAAAATTGTCTTCTTCGTCTCTTCTCTGTCTTTTTCTTGTCTAGCATATGAGAAGAGGGACCAAGCAGGGAGGGTATAGGTCATGTTGTATGGCTTAGTCGGCCAACGAGTAAAACCCCAACCACGGGCAGCCCATAAAACCTGCGGCAGAGTTCTGTGACAGGTTTACCAACACTTGGTGTTTCAAGATCCTGTTTTTGTACGGCATGTACACTTTTCGCCTGCCCTGGAGATTGAAATGTGGAGGGGTGACCTAGACCATCATCATAAGGTCAGGGGAAAGAAGGGGGTTTGGGATTGTTCAATGTCTGTGAGTAGGTAGGTATGTACATAATTAGGTAGATCGTCCATATGGCCCGTGGTGCGTGGATGAGCATTTCGTAAGTACCTACCTGCTTAAACACTCAGTTTAACATCATCTTATAATCAATGCCAGGACTAATAATTTCACACCGTAGCTCGCAAACGTAAATACTACTCTTCTACACCAACATCTTAACCCATCTTTAAATCACCAGGGGTTAACACAAAACAGTCCAGCAGAGACAGGGTAGTACCTAGGTAGTGTAGGTAGTATTCCGTGTGTGAAGAAAAGGTATCAGCGCAAATTGATATCATCGAGCGGATCCCGCCCCAGGACCCCTGTCTTGGCGCACGGCTAGGTATCGGATTCAGCTGCCTCCTTATGGCTGTGAGAGCAGATCAGCAGCAGTCTATGGTTTACGTCCGTACATTCAATACCTAATGGAACAAAGCCCCCCAGTGAACCAGACTGATAAATCTCTCTAACAAGGTTACCTGAGTTAGGTAATCGTCGTCATAACCAAAAGAAACCATCATTCTCACTCCCATTCGAATTCCCTCCCCGGGTAAGTCACGAAAGAACACCAAGTATAGTATAACAGGCAAAGAAGACAAACCGTGACAAAAACCACCAATGAGTTCGATGCCGTTCTCAAGAATTCTATCTTATGTACAAATTTTTTCTTTTCTTTTCCTAATGCCCAACTCCACCGACTCCCCATGGCGGGAAGTTCGGGTCTCCAGGCTGCGGGAACAGACCTCTTTGAGGCTGCACTGCCGGTGCTTGCGCTATTCCTACTCCTCCTACGCGGCCTAGGGCATGCTGCTGCTGTCGTGCAGCATCCTCCTGGGCCTGCCGGTGCGCCTGCTGTCTCTGCGCCCGGTAATACATCAGGAACAGGATGGCGCCGACCAGTCCTAGGATTATGAGACTTTCGAGCACGCCATCTAGTTCGTCGTCTAGCCCATCTCCTATCGGCTCCCCATCAGCGCCCGTAATCGTGTCATCGTAGAAATCTTCGTATGGGTCTTCGTAGTTGATAGCATCATCTTGGAGGAAGTTGGCGAGCCACTCGCTAAGAGACCAGTCTTTCTTCGGCGCTAATGTACAATATTAGCCATAAAGTCATAATCGAACACGGAACCAGGAGATTAGTAAGGGGTATATGAAGAGAAAATACTCACATGGCTCGTCTCGTATAGAATTGATGCGCCCGTGCGTGAACGTATTCCACGCGCTTCGCGCCCGCAGTTTTAGGAGGCTGAGAGTAACAGGGAGATATGCCTCCTCATTGGCCTCCAAAGCTTGGTCGTAGTATCTCTTGGCTAAATGGAAATCTTGTGTCAATCCGACTCCGTTCTCGTGCATCCACCCCAGATTATAGAGAGCTTGGGCGCTCTGGAAGTATTCCGAAGCTCCCATGTAGCATTGGGCCGCCTTATCTAGTGCTACCTCCGTGCCGATACCAGCGAGGTAGTAGTCACCCATCTTGACTAATGAGTCGATATTCGATTGTATGGCCGACCTAGTCCAATATATTAAGGCGAGCGCGGGGTTTTGAAGGAGTTTTGGTTTGGGGGCTTGTCGCTTAAGCCACTCAGGCAGTGCTAGCTGCGAGTGCGTCGGGTCCAGCATATAGGCAACATTATTCTGTGCTTTCTCATAGCCCTGCTCAGCGGCCATGATATAGTCTATCAATGCCAACTCATAGTCGCCATCTTCATAGGCTTGGTTCGCTTCCGCCCACGACGAAACCAGAGGTTCAGCCCTTTCGGCGACCTTCTTGTAGTATGCCATGGCCATACCGCAAGTTTTGTCTTGTCCAGCTCCATGGTGGATCATTTCTGCCAGGTAGTATTGGGCCTCGATGTTGGCCCACCGAACCGCTGCCTCAAAGTATGAGTTCGCGATCTTCAGGTCATCTGGTGTCCCCTGATCCAAATGGAGGGCGCCTAGAGCCACGTGGGAGAGGCTAAAGTCCTGATCCGCCGATGCCTTGAACAGCTCGGTCGCTCTTGCGATGTTTTTCGGCACGCCGTAGCCATGCAGGTACATGAGACCTAGGCCCCACTGAGATTGTGCATCGCCGTGCTTGATGCCACGCTCAAACCAGCGTTGCGCATTTTTGTAGTCCGGTTTGACGCCTTCCCCTCGCAGCCACATCCGGCCAATATATCCAGCGGCCTTACTCGCAAATTTCTCCAGCTGGGGTTTCGGCTGATCAACAATACGGCCATCCTTAAGACGCCAATATTTCGTCGTGACCCCTAAGAAGTATTTTCTAGCGAGTTCGACATCCCTCTCCAGTCCCCGCTGCCCCTCGTAGTAGAGTCTTCCCAGATTGAAGGAAGCTTTGAAATCCCCCTTTTGAGACATCAAGTCAAGATATTCGATAACATCGTCGATCGAGGCATAGGCATCCGAGTTCGGACTCGCCTTCAGAGCGTGGATACCGGAGCTCACCACACTAGCTCCTTCACCATACACACCACCAACCTCATCGGAAAGTCGATACGCTTCTGGCATAAGTGCCATCCCACCAGGTGGGCCGGAACGGAACCAGGCCATCGCTTTATCAGCAACCCGCTTGTAATACTTGCAGGCGGTTTCGCAATTCTTTGGAACGCCGATACCGCCCACATGCCGAGCGGCCACGGTCATCTCCGATCTCGTGTGTCCCTGGTCCGCGGCGAAGGTGTGGTACAGGAGCGCTTTCGCTTGGTCACGCCCCACGGCATCGCCAATTCCCGTCGCATACATCAAGCCAACCATGTGCTGTGCGGAGCTATTCCCGTACTCCGACGCTAACCTGTGGTAGTGATCGAAGGCTGCCTTGAAATTCCTAGGATGTGAGTAGTTCCCGTAAAAGTTAAGTTGCGCCAGTAGGTAGATGGCGTCTGTGTTATTCTGGTCGGCAGACTGCTGAAGCAGCCTGACACCCTCGAGGAGGGGTCCGCTTATGACGGGAGCGGCGTGTTCTTGCGGAGGAGCGCTGATTCGCAAGCTCGGTAGAGCTTTAAGGGCATACTGGAGCAATGCAGTAACAAGGCCAGTCTGTTTCTTCGATCGTCGGTGGAATGGGGTTCTGATCTTCCGGAATTCGGCCATTGCCTCGTTAACGAGTTCCCATCCTAATGCATGTCAGATGCCCATTCGTCCTCATAGCTCGGCCTAAGAAGTCATGCCAGCCTACCACTTTGGTACGAATTCCACGCGTGCTGTGCGCCCGGGACAAGACCAGTTTCCGCTGCGGGTTCGGGTTTCGTGGTATCTGTGTCGGCGCCATCGTTCCCAAGGACCTTCTGTTCGGCGGCGCATGCAAGGGCGACGACCTGTAGTAACACTAAATGGGGAGTCAGAAGTGGTTGCTTGCAAAGACATGGAGGGGAGGGCCATGGTTGTAAGTAAAAAGGGAGGAAGGCATACGGAGCGCCGAGACGAGCCACCGCCTCATTATGATAATATCTGCTAAGAGCAAGACGATGATATCTGTAGCGATCTCATGATCCGCAGGAGAGGAGGTTAAAAACTGGTTATAAAGGGACGGTTGTAGGTGAAGGAGCAAAGTTTGTAAGCTGGTCGGGACCCTCAATTTACAAGCTGTCCAGATCGCAAAACGCCGGTCAAGGGCGACGTCAATCCCGGCAAAGACAACATCCTGCATGTGATTGGCTGGAAGCTTGGGTGGATCAAAAGTGGAGACACACCGGCGAATGTCAAGTACACTCTAATCTGTTTTGTTACATGGTCACTTATAAAATTTGTTGCTGAAAAAGAGAGTAGAATTACTAGTTTTAGTGCTTTTTAAATTTTCAGAAACGAGCAATTAGTTTCCTACAGCCTCTTCCCCATTGGGTATAGAAACATTCTCTGTTTTCTTTATACATGTAATGGCCTATAAGAAGCAGAAGGTGTGAGCTATAAGTTACCTAGTCGCCGGACACGGAAATCGAGCGCACTTACAACTCTTCCCTCCTACCTTTTACCACTTAAGCGCACCACGATAAACCCACCAAAATTCGTTTGATTCTCTCCTCTTATACACTAACCCATCTACAAGCTTAACACCTCGGAAAATAAGAGTTCAGGGAGTAAAGCATATATATCAGTCATATCATGTACCCCCTCGCCTGCATAGACGGGTACAAGATACCCGTGCGGGAAGAAGTCTACATGCTAGATATCGTCCCGCTCGTCTCGGGCCCGGCGACCATCTCCTCGGACCAGAAGCTCTCGGCGTTCGACCCCGCGAACCTCCGGGCGGGGCCGGTAGCAGGTCTCGTCACGCGCCATGGCAACATCGCCTGCGCGAGGGGGCTCGACCTGGCCAATTCGGTCGTCTGCACGGCGGGGGAGGACGGGAGCGTGTCCATGTGGGATCTGCGGCTGGATGCGTGGAGTGCCGAAGTCGCCAGACTGACTGGTGCGTGGCTGGTGTCTTTTTTTTCCCCCATGTATGAATATCTTGCTAAAGTGAGACTGGAGGTAGACAATCAAGTTCCCATCCTATCTTTAGCGTGTTCCAGCGCGGGATTCTCGGTTGTGGCTGGCACCGAGTTGCAGAATCACCAGGCATCGATCTTGATATGGTGAGCCCTGTCTCTTCAACACGAGTTTCAACTCTTATTTCCTTTCGTTCCCTTTAAGCTCACTTATTTTCTTCTAGGGATGTACGGTCAACGCCGACGCCGAAACTTCACTATAAGGAAGTACACAGCGACGATGTCACAGAGGTATAGATATTACGATTGGGCTACCTTATTTCATGATCGTTTCTAATGTTCTGTAGTTGAATTTCCATCCTAGTGACCCGAACATCTTGTTGTCAGGATCCACCGATGGTCTAGTGAATATCTGCGATACCCGAATTACGGATGAAGATGAGGTAGTCATCCAAACCTTCAACCTTGACTCGTCTATCCACCACGCAGCATTTCTCAACGACACGGAAGTATTTGCCTTGTCGCATGACGAGAGACTAGCGCTTTATGATATGGCCGAAAGTTACGAGAAAGGTTCTGCAACGACCGATTTTGGAGATATGAGAGCCGTACTCGGCTGTCAGTACATCGCCAATGTCTTCGCAAAAGCCAACGGTGCAGGGGCTGTTATTGGTGCTGGTACTCACGAGTAAGTCGAATACAATCTCAGGCATTCACAACCTCGCTAACTCTAGCCCCAGCCAAGAAGCATTCGAGATGATCCATCTCACAAAAGGTGAAAGCTGGAATCTCGACAGAGTAAATAGTGTGGCTTTGCCGGGAGCACATTCATCGGAGATAGTTCGAAGTTTTTGCTTCTACGACGAAGCGCAGATGGTCTTCAGTGCCGGGGAAGATGGATATATCAAAGCGTGGAGATCAAATGCATGATACAGGGTCCATCGATCAACTCCCGCCTCGTCTTTCAACCATATTTGTCGTGCTTGCTCTTAGATTTCAGATCCAGTAGCTTCTCGTGATAATCGCCCTCCCGCCTTGCTTTCTTCAAGGTCTTGACTTCGTCCTCGTCAAGTCGTCTGCCAGCAGCATCCTCGAGTTCCCTCCGGCTAACCTTTTCCTTCGCCTTGGATTCCTTTGAAGCCTTCAGTCGCGGTTTGAAACGAGCCTGCATGCGAATCGCTAGGGTCGTATCGAAGCCGATGTCCGTCGCGTCGCCCCTGACCTCGGGTGCGCCATGTGCCTTTGTGGACTCCTTCACCGTCAAGAATGTCTCCCGCAATGTCTGTACCTGGAACCTGCCTGGTGTATCTGCAGCAGGTATGACGGTCCACGTCTCAGGCGGGGCTACGGCCTCTGATGTGGCCGTAAGAATGCCATATTTGTCACAACTTAGGTATCTATATATAAATTAGCCGCCATACACCGTTAACCCTAAGCGAGGTAATCAGGGGCACTCACTTTCCATAACGGCCCTTGAACCTGAAGTTCTCAGTGCCGTATATCTTGTTCGCGACCCAGACCTGGCGCACGTCATGGGGCTCGGCACTCGAAGGATTTCCGTCGATGATGTTTACGATGGGGTCGGTGAACACCTTCCCGTTCGCGTCACAGGCCAGACACGTCGGAAGTTCTGTAGGTAGCACAATCATGATGGGCCCGACGACATCGGCAACGCCATCAGCAGATACCCAGCTGTCGTCGCTCTCGACGTCATCGGCGAAGGCCTTCGCGACGGAGGCCTCGCTGGTGCCCGCCGCGGTAAGGTCGGTGGAAGTGGGCCCGGCATCGGTACGCTTTCTTTTCTTCGACTTCTTGTCGCCTTTGAATGAGAGTGGCTTGACCATTGTTGCGTCGTGGAAGGGATGTACGTGGTTAGTTAGATACGGTCTATAGGTGCCAAGTTGAAGTCAGACGCGAATCGAAGCTCTGACCAGTGAGCCAGTGAAGGACGAAGCTAGGCTCAAGCCAGCTAGGTTGGTTATCTGGAATCTACAGGGATATGTTATCGCCCCTATCGTCCTTATCGTTATCACCCCGCCCGTTGTAGCCCGTCTTCTAACAGGGTAGTACCCCGCCGAAGGCAGCTCGGAGCTCCGCACTTCTTCATGATAGCAACGTTGAGTAGCTTCTAGCCCCAAGCTCACGGGAGTCTAAAGCTCGTAGTCCGTACGTCCCTGGGGCTTACAGCGAATATGCAATTATTTTTCAGCGGTGACATCCTACGGTAGGCAGCACGGAGGTCTCCGCTTCCAAGACTGCATTTTCCAAGGACTTGAAGATTACCTAGGTACTTCGATGAAATTCCCTAACTGGACTTGACTCTGTTCCGACTCTGTTCCGACTCTGTTCTAACTCTGTAGACTTCATCTGTTTTATTGGCTGAGAACATACCTTATTTGGAATAAAATAACTATGGCGACAGCACAGCCGATCGTGGTATCATTGGCCGATCTTAAGAGTGGTAAGTGCATGTAAGGAATTCGGATCACCCTACTTGCTAACGGATCTAGGTAATATTTCTTTCGAGACGCTACAAGAAGCCTTTGGACCCGAGTCGTTAGGTATCCTTGTAGTGAAGGGTGTTCCTGCAGAGTTCCCAGGTTTAAGACACAAGTTGCTGTCTTATGCATCTTATATGGGCAATCTCTCTGAAAGGGATTTTGGTACGAAACTGACTAATGGCATAATTATCTGGAGTGGGAGAAAAAACCCCAATGCTAATAGAGCTTAGAGAAATTCACAAACGAAGCGGCCAAATACCTCGTAGGATGGTCTAAGGGCAGAGAGAAGCTGAAAGATGGGGGAGCCGATGAATTCAAGGGCTCATTCTACGCAAATTGCGCATTCTACGTGGACCCTTCGTTAGAGTCCGCCAAGCCGACGAAGAAGTTCCCGCTGGAGGAGTTTCCAGAGTATCTGGCGCCGAATTCGTGGCCACCGAACGAGATGCTTCCGGGCTTCAAGCCGACGATGGAGCAGATGTGTAGTTTAATTATTGATACTGCGGTCTTGGTCGCAAGAGCCTGTGACAGGTTTGCCGAAAAGGAGATCCCAGGATACCCACCGGGGTACTTGGAGAATGTGGTCAAGTCGTCGTCCACAACGAAGGCCAGGCTCCTTCACTACTACCCGATGCCGGAGGAGGTCCTAGCGAAGAACATGGACGAAGATAATTGGTGCGCGGTGCACAAGGACCATGGCTGCCTGACGGGGCTCACATCGGCCATGTTTGTGGACGAGCTGAGGACAGATGCTAAGGTGCCGGTATTTGGAATAGATAAGGTACCAGAATCGCTACCCACGTTGGAAGAACTGCCCCGGTCGCCAGACCCGCAGGCTGGCCTCTGGATCAAGGACAGGCAAGGCATTCCTGTCCAAGTCAAGATCCCGAAGGATTGTATTGCGTTTCAGACAGGCGAGACGCTCGAGCGAATCACCCGAGGCAAGTTTAAGGCTGTCGAGCACTCTGTACGAGGCGCATATGCAAAAGGCGTTGCTCGGAATACCCTAGCAGTCTTCACTCAGCCGAATTTGGAAGACGAGGTCGACCTCGACCAACATATCACCTTTGGAGAGTTCGCGAGAGGCATCATCGCTAAGAACACTGTTGGATAATACACAAGGTCATCGCCAAACTAAAGATCTTAAGCTTAGTATATTGAATACCTAGCGTTAGTAACTTGGGTAATGTTCTTGCTAGTAGAGACATAAACTTACAGCTTAAGCATAAATTGGTCAAGGTCTATTCTAGTTAGTAATCCAAAGACTTAATGCTACAGGTTTATGCACGAGATTTGAAACAGCCTACCTAAGGTAGGCAGTCATCGTCAGTCAGGCGCAAGTGCCTGGCCAACTTTCCCTAGAATGCTAAATTAATAAGCATGTATAAAAGGGTAGGTAGTCGTAAAATGAAATACAAATGTTTAGTCACGTACCTTCCTGCTTATATAATATATGGTCTAGTGATATTTGACTTCTAGTGTATCCATGAGCGGTAAGTCGGGGATCTCAAATCACCGGCATGTACGGATTATAAGTAGCAATATTTATGCAGATATGGCGTCACCCAAGACATCCCACCTCGACTGTCCCTCATCGACAGGAAACTACATCTGACCTACCTTAGGTACTTATTCCAACGCTCGTCTCCTCATTTCGCCACGACTAATTCATGTGGTTTTCTCGACTTCCTTATTCCATTGCCCATAGAGCTTCGATCAATACAGTAAGACAGGCCCGGCCTAACTTTACACCAAATCCACAGCTCCCAAAGTCTCACCGATTCTTCACCACCACACGACCAATCATGGCCCTTGCCCCCAAGTTCGCCGGCCAGAAGCTCGTCTTCAGCACGCCCGCGACGACGGCGCCCGTGCCGCCGACCCTGCACACGCTCGAGCTGTTCCTCGACTACGTGTGCCCGTTCTCGGCGCGCCAGTTCAACACGGTGTACAACGTGGTGGCGCCGCTGGTGCGCGAGAACCCCAAGTGGGCGAGCAACCTGCAGTTCATATTCCGGCAGCAGGTGCAGCCGTGGCACCCGTCGTCGACGCTGGTGCACGAGGCCGCCCTCGCCGTGCTCCAGCTCGCGCCCGAGAAGTACTGGGCCTTCAGCGACGCGCTCTTCAAGCAGCAGAAGGACTTCTTCGACGCCAGCGTCGTCAACGAGACGCGCAATGAGACCTACCGCCGCCTCGCCGCCATCGCGGGCTCCGTCGGCGTCGACGAGAAGAAGGTCTACGACCTCCTATTCATCCCCGACAAGCCCACCGCCGACAGGAGCCTGAATATGGGCAACGGCGTCACGAACGACCTCAAGGTCCAGATCAAGATCGCCCGGCTCGTCGGCGTTCACGTCAGCCCGACGGTTATCTTTGATGGTGTGGTCGCTAATGACATTAGCTCCGGCTGGACCAAGGAGCAGTGGACTGAGTGGCTGACCAAGAACATTGGCTAAGGGCATCATCTATTGTCGTTTAGATAGTGTGGTTTGCTAGATCAAGTATGTAAGCCGTATAGCACCGAATCCAGACGAAGAAGTTATGCGGCATCATTCCCACCCGGTGAACTAAGCGTGTCCTTGAGAATATCATCGACCAGGTCTTTCATGTCCCCAGTTTCTATCGACCTCGGGAGTAATTACTTCCAGAATCTCTCCAGATTCGGCCGCAGCAACACCAACACGTCTGCTGGCATGCCTGTGACTAGATACCGTAGACAATTGTGCTGCCACTCGTTATCGTCTCCCGCCAGCACCTCCCTGACGGGATCCTCAAGGCCCCGGGGCTCTGTCCGTAGAACCCCAGCGACCGGACCACAGATAGGCCAGTTGATGTGTTTTGGAGCCAGATGAAGAGATTGCGGCGAGCGGGAGCCACTCTGACAAAGGGCTGTTTTCTAAACGCCTCACGGCGGCTTTGTCGGCTCTGCACTGTAGGACGAAGTCTGGGAGTTGTGGAGTCGTGGCACACATTGTTTGTAATTCTCCATTCCTGCGAGTCGCCCAAGTTTTATTTCGGATCATTCTTAAAAGTAAAGAGAGAAAGAAATAACCAGGGTAGAAAAAACTTCGGAGTTGTGTGATATGAAATAGAAAGAAGAGTCTTAATTTACAGAACATCAGGAGTGTAAGCAACAGATGTGAAAGCACTACAGTCTGCCACCAGCTGTGTTTTGTAAGTTCCAGCTGTCAGCCCATCGTGTTGTATTTGTAATTTTCTTGGCCAACCATCGCGAACCATTTACACATAGGTAACAACCCCCCTTACAATGTCCTATTTCGTTTGAAGACATCGGACGGGGACCAATCAAACATGTTCCTAGTCGGGACTCTTCGAAGGTCTCGACTGGGTCCCATAAACCGGAATATTGTCACTATTCGGAGTGCACTGCCCCGTCTTTCGCCGAGGATAGTAAACCTTCGGGCCCCATGCTTGAAGAGATTCGAGACGACGTCGATCAAGACCAAGACGAAGACGGACATTACTCCTAGAGCTTCTGAAAAGGCAGCATCACAGAAATTCGGTCAGTGTTTTATATCTATAGATGTTTCGTAACGAATCGCTCAGTTCAACTGTTAAGCTAACATACGATATGATACGGCATAGCTTATCCGGAGAGATTGTGTATATACCATGCCGGGACTACACGCATCACTTTTCTGGCCTGCCTGAAGGTCACCACTCTGTTCATATTTATCTACTTCGGATTTGTCGTGACTCCGCACTACCTTGCCCAAGAGGGGCCGTCTCTCACCGCAGCATGTAGTAAGTTCTCACCCCTTTAAAACCTTTGCCTACTGCTTGCTATACCTGCACATGAGAAATCCCGTAGTCAGGCCACATGGCTTGCCCGCCCCGCGTCCAACCCCCTTGCGACTAACACACGGCAGCCGCGCTCGCGGCGATAGTGCCCCTGATGTTCGTGTCGTGGACCACGTCGCCCTTCGTGGCCTTCATCAGCATCCGCCTGCCGCGGTTGGCGCGGCAGTCGGAGGACATGCTGCGCCGGTTCGTGGAGAAGAGCGCAGCCGAGGCGGAGCTCGAGATCACGACCATAAACCTGATGGCCAAGCCGCGCCTGAGCAGGGTGAATACCTCGGACCTGATGCCGGTCAAGCGGAGGCTGGGCATCGTGAACCTGGCGCGGGACACCAAGGCCGAGAACGCGGCGAGGAAGTGGTATATGCCCCGCGCCGTCGGCAACTTCAGCGTCCAGACCAACAGCATGCCCCGCGTGCCCTGGGTTTGGGAAAAGACGTCCAAGACTGTAGAGAGACGGCGGGAGTGACCGGTTTGGGGACTGATATAACCCAGAGTATATATGTCTAGGGGAGCTGTCCCTAAAACGTATCTCATTATTACTAGGTACCTATGGCTCATAATCAAGGCGCTTCCTCGTAAATTGTTGTGAGATCCTAAAGTACCCAACCTCGTCAAGGTCTTAAAAGTTAAATTGTAGGTAGGTATCCTTTATTATCTATTCTCGCTATTTTCAGGCAATCTAGGACTAAGGGATGCTAGAGGTCATGTTAGAACTATTGTTTCGGTACATCATATAATTTACCTAACTAGCATTTAAATTAAGTAATACAAGAACCCAGGGACATACCGTCAATAATCCCATCTACCTTATTATGGTATTTGGGTAAGTCTAGAAATGGGCACTCTCTACCAGTTATTTTCTATGAATCTGAGAGGTACTTACTTATACTTGGGTACTTAGACCCTTGGGGTTCTTACCAGCTGACACTCAGATGGCATCAAGGCTAGTACCCGCTGCAAATTGGAGAAATACCCCAAGGTTGGGGGTAGAAATTGGGGTTGGCGATATCGCTCACTTGCCGACCCTCTTTTTTTTAATCCCTTTAGTTTCCGTCGGACCAGAGTCAATCTCAGTCACAACATCCCCCCAAGATGACTTAACAAACTAAACACCTCTGGGGATGCATCATGTGCTCCAGTGCGTCCGCTGCTGCCCTGTCATATATCTATCCGCTTTAAAGAGTGCGAAACCCCTCGTCTGGCGCACAATGGCCACTTCTTCTGCTACCAGTCACCAACCCGCCGGTAGGACGTACAATGTAAGCTTACCCTAGCTACGAAGTATGCAGGTAGTTACCGGGGGGACATTGCGAGCTAATTAGCTGCCCGTCTGACACGGCGCGGCGCGAATCCAGGACGCAATCGATGCCCTCAACTCGCTGCAGACCCCCTATGCCATCATCGAGGCCCGCCGCAAGGCCGGCGTCCGGCCCGACGCCACCTCCATCGCCGAGATGCACGAGTACCTGCGCCGCATCGGCTATGCGGCCGCGGACCTGGACCGCCTGAACGTCGTGCACGTCGCCGGCACCAAGGGCAAGGGCAGCACCTGCGCCTTCGCCGCCTCCATCCTCGCGCACTACCAGAAGAAAACGGCGCCGCCCGTGCCCCGCAGGATCGGCCTGTTCACCAGCCCCCACCTGATCGCCGTGCGCGAGCGCATCCGCGTCGACGGCGCGCCCATCAGCGAGGACACCTTCGCGCGGTACTTCTTCGAGGTCTGGGACTGGCTGGGCGAGGCCGAGGCGAAGGCGGAAGCGAAAGCGAAAGCGGAGACTCCACGCGAGGGCAGCGCTGTGGTAGTGCCGATGCCGCCGCGGCCGATCTACTCGCGCTACCTGACGCTCATGAGCTACCACGTGTTCCTGAGCGAGGGCGTCGACGCCGCCGTGTACGAGACGGGCATCGGCGGCGAGTACGACGCCACGAACGTGGTGCCGCGGCCCGTGGCGACGGGGATCAGCACCCTCGGCATCGACCACGTGTTCGCGCTCGGTGACACGGTCGAGAAGATCGCCTGGCACAAGGCCGGCATCATGAAGCCCGGCAGCGCCGCCTTCACCGTCGAGCAGGTGCCCGGCGCCGCGCGGGTGCTGCGCGAGCGCGCCGACGAGAAGGGCGTGGACCTCAAGGTCCTCGGGGTCGACCCGAGGCTGAAGGGCGTCAACGTTCGGCCCGACGCCCTGTTCCAGAAGAAGAACGCCAGCCTCGGCGTCGCGCTCGCCGAGACGGCGCTGCGCAGGCTCGACCCCGGGTTCGTGCGCGACCCGTCCGCGCTGCCGAGGGCCTTCGTCGACGGCCTCGAGCAGGTCGTCTGGCGCGGGCGCTGCGAGGTCAAGACCGAGGGCCGCGTCGTCTGGCACGTCGACGGCGCGCACACGATCGACAGCCTGAAGATGGCGACGCGGTGGTTCGCGGGCGAGTACGCCGCCGCCACCGCCGATAATACTCAAAACCCCGACCCGAAGGTCCTGATCTTCAACCAGCAAGGGCGAGAAGAAGCAGTCAACTTCCTCGACGCCATGTTTTCTGTCCTACAGCAGCAGCAGGCGTCCCCCTTCGAGCACGTCGTCTTCTGCTCCAACGTCACGTACGCGGCCACGGGGTACAAGCGCGACTTCGTCAACCGCCAGTACGACCCGGCGGCGATCCGCGCGCTCACGGCGCAGCGCGCGTTCGCGGACCGCTGGAGACGGCTCGACCCCGCCGCGCGGGTCGAGGTCCTGCCTACGATCGAGGAGGCGATCGAGCGCGTTAGGGCGCTCGGGAGGGATCTCGAGGGCGAGGGCGAGGGCGAGGGGAGGAAGGTGAGGGCGCTTATCACGGGGAGCTTGCACCTTGTTGGCGGGGCGTTGGGGATCCTGGAGGGTGCGGATGCGCTGTGATTGTGGATGCGAATGTAAATGTGAATGGGTGGTGGCGAAGTAGATAAGTAGTCAAGGTGTCGGGGACGTTTCAACATACTTACATATAAGTTTGGGGGTTTTGGGAGGTGGAGGAAAAGGAGCACTTAGACAGGGGCTCGGGTAATGGGATTTGAAATACAAAAGAAAATACATGCGTGGAGATATACACTTGTAAATATATATACCCCCGGGCAATACCTATTATACGCAGAGTTGGTGGATCGTAAGGAGGAGATATAGGGGTTGTGTCGGTTCAACCCGCAACTTGATATAAAGAATTACATGGAGCCCGATACTATTTACAATGCCACCTACCTTTCGGTGGTTTACATTTATTTCACTTGGTAACCTGGTTATGAGAGAAGAGTATGCGATTGCTGGATAAGTAAATTTTTTTGATTCTCATCCTAGTTTCATGATCTCTTTGAGATTTTGTTTGTAATTTAAAATATACTATAATGTATTATAGACTGCCCAGCTCGTCTGGCTGAACTGCACTGAACCTAAGGCTGACGACGATGATGTTTTATGTCCCTGACTTCCCTAGCCTCTTTTTTTTTTGTCCCTTTATGTCCTTTGAGAAGCGGTAAAAAAAAAAAAAAAAAAGAGAGAGGCGGGGGGGGGGGGGGGGGGGGGGGGTTTAAAAAATATTTTTTTTTGTTTAAAAAAATTTTTTTAAAAAACAAAAAAATAAAAAAAAAAAAAAAAAAAAAAATAATTGAGCCCCCCACAGACAAA
>MU404203.1:0-73708 GCA_022695795.1 Biscogniauxia marginata
TAAAAAGTAATTATAATATTAAAAAGTAATTATAATATTAAAAAGTAATTATAATATTAAAAAGTAATTATAATATTAAATTAATAACTAAAAAATTAAAATGAATAATTAAACATATAAAAATTTTTAAGTTATTTATATAACTATTTTTTAAGAATAATGCTTATTATTTTCCTTGATTATTCTATATAGATTTATCGTGATTTAGTCATACTTAAATCACAATAAATCTTATCTTTAGTCTGCTTAGGTGATTACCCGAAGTTACTCCGTCACTGGTTCACTGACCTTGCTCAAAAGACCCCTTTGGTCTGGGTGGGTCGTAACAGATTCCAAGTTAGATTTTTATAGTTCATTTACAGGTTCATTACACACACTGTATACCAAAGTGATGATACTTCTAATGTCCTTCTTAGATTATCTCATACGAAACAAAATTTCTTTGGTCCCGAACTGTTGCCCATCCCAGATCTATCTATCAGGCTTATACGTATGATTTTCTTATAGCTTCCTAGATCTTTGTAGGTTTATAGGTCTAAATCTAACTTACCTAGAACTTCGATATCGAGGTGTATCACGATTATCACATGAAGTCATTTATCTACAAAAACATAACAAGAGATTAAATTCATACATGCCAATCTCTCGATCGAAGTAATCTCGTCTACCTGCCAACGGACCAGAACCGAAGATAGTCTAAGATTATTAGTGCTCATCACAGTTTGGATGTCTCAACTCTCCTTAATATTTTAACGGTATTGATATCACGAGAACAGTTTCTTCTAAATAAACATATATTCATTTCGGTACCTAATATATAAACTATCATGCTAGTTAGAGTCTAGTTGTTGAGATGAGATAAAGATATGTGGATAAGATTAAGTGTATTAGTTTAAGGTGTGAGTCTAGGTAGGTGGGCAAAGCCCGCATATATATTAGGAGACCATGGGTTGATATCGTGACAATACTTGTAACACTCACATACATTTGCATATGTGATGAGGATGAAAAAATAAGTACACTGGTATCTTTATTAGCTTAGATGCTGCTCTCGGTGTGATTCTATCATAACAACTATACATGTCGCGTTCGAGCATTGCATAATAATTATAGTCGACGTGGTGTTGGGGCTCATTCTGGTTTGCCAAATCTGGTGTTTTTTATGTGCTAAATAAATATGAGCCTGTTCTGATTGTGACGAACCTCCCTGTGTGTTCCTAGTTAGCTGACTTCACAGGAGAGTACGTATTGGGTTTTCTTGATTTGAAGGTAATAGTGGGTTAAGATTGGTTTAAGTATTTTATAATGGTTGTTCGTTAGAGAGATTTCAAGGTATTCTTACTATAGTATTAAAGAGTGATTATAGTTTTAGATTGATAGTTAAGGAATGAGAGACTAATTACATAAGGAAATTCTAATTTATTTATACTTGTTTTTTTTTATATATACTTCTATTATTTAATATGTTAAATATTAATGGATATAAAATCTCTCTATATTTATCCTTGTTAGATATAATATCCCACCATATTCACGTCACGTGAGGTTACATTATAACTAAAACGGAATCAACTTATTCATTAATTTTTTGGTTCGTGTCACGACACCTTGGTATAGAATCCCTTTATTCCTATGGTTTGTAACACTATTTCTCCCTCCTAAAATCTTTATCTTAAAAATTATTTTTAATAAATTATTTTTTTCTTCTTTTATAATAATCATGTTTAGTAATCGTATTACTAAGCGTTATCGTTTAAACCAGAAATTCGAACGTAAAAAATTTATATATCGAATAAATAAGTTAGATTTTAATTTTAAAATTATACCTTGTTCTCGTTGCTTCGATTAAGCGCTTAAATGTGTTATAATAAAAGGAGAATCTCGAAAATATAGTGAATATATTCGTAAGGGTTATCTTTACGATAGAACTAGTATTATTCTAAATTCCTTTAATTAGTTAAACGTTAAAAAGAAACGATTGTTTTGATAAGAACGACAAGCAAAGGAGACTTTTTTTCTCCGTTAAGCCGAAATAACTCGTTTGTAGTTAAAAATTAATCGTTCTTAAACCGAGATTAATGAATCTATTAATCGTATATTATATTTACGTCGCTAGCGAGACTTTCTTAAACAAAAAAGTCTTAAAATATTATAACGGGGTCTTCAAAATCTAGACGAGCTAGAAAAGTAGAAGCGTTTAGAGGAGAAATAAAAGCGTGTTGCGATTAAACAGTAGCGTCTCTTTAAAAAACAGCAAAATACGGAGGAATCGTTGCGTCAATTTGTATCTAGGTAAGGCGTGCTTACTTCGGAGGTCTTCCCCTCTTTTGACTAGTCTTAACTAGGTCACGACCTGGGTCCTCAAATCCCCTTAAGCGATTTAGGTTTTAGCGGTGAAAATTCTCAAGTTTATCTATCAAATTCTTTAAATGTTTAAGTGGTTCCTAAGTATTTTCCTCTAGTAGGTAACCTTCCTATTTAATAAAATATTGTAGTTAACTTTCGATTCGTTTTAAATCTAGTATTTTTTTTACTTTATACTTATTAAGATTTTCTTTAAATTTTAGTTGGTTTTTTAGTATAGCGTTATTTAGTGTTGGTTTTAAAAGCGAAATATAAAATATAGGATATATTCTAGATTTTTTTAATAATATTAACTTATAATTAACTTTCGAAATAACCTTTTTAATCTTATATAGTTCTAATTTCTTAAATTCTAGTTTTTTATTGGGTTGTTTTGTTTTAATTTAAGGTATTTTTAATGTTACGCTTTATCATTAATAAAATAAGTAAATTATATTTCCTTTTTTAAGAATTGGTCCTTTAATTCTTCTTTTATTATAGTACTTTGTTATTTTATTTTGAATAAACTGTAATTCTTTTTATAGCCGTTATTATATTACGTAAATCTTTTTGGATAATACTTCTGCTTTCGGGGCCTTTATTTCGATTTTTGGTGCTTTTATGAGTTTGATTAGTTATTTTTAGGTTTTCGCCTTTTGCCTGTATATTGCCTTGTGTAGTGACATTTTTATGTTTTCGTTAATCGAAGTGTTATATGTTATTTGGGCTATTAATAGTAATTTTACTTAATTATTTATTTCTTAATTGATATAGTTTCGTAAATATTATTTTATTATTTAGTTTAGTCTTTTTATTTACTTGTTTATTTAGGGGTAATATGTTATAAATAACTTTTATTTAATTCTTATTCGTTTTATTAAGCTAGTCTAAAATTTCGACGTGAATAATTTATCTCTGTTTAAAATAACGCATTTTAATAGCTTATGTTTGTTAATATATTTTTTTAAGAAGTTGAAAGTTAATTGTTTTATTGTGCTTGATTTGTTAAATGGTAAGAAGTAGGCGTATTTCGTGAGTTTATTAACGATTACTTATATGTTGTTATAATATATTTCTATAGTAGGATCTTTTAACTCGGGGAGTTTCACTACGAAGTCCCATGCAATGATATTTTATGTTTTATTAGGTATTTAGGTTAGTTGTAGTAATTTATATGGTTTATGTCGTGATGTTTTAGCTTTATTATAAATATTACAATTCTTTATAATTCTTTTAACTGTTTGTCGTATTCCTGGAAAGTTAAATTCTTTTTAAAGTCGTTTTATTATTTTGAAAATCCCTTGGTGGCTATGTAGAGGATATTCGTGAAATTCTTTGACGAATTCGTCTTGTACTTGTTTTAATATATATACCTTTTCTTTGTATAAAAGAAGTTCGTCGCTAGATCCTTGTTAAAACTGTAATTATTTTTCTTTTTAATTGTAATTTTCCTTGAACCGTTATTTTTAGTTTCCTTTGTTAATTTACATATAAATTAATATAACTAATTCGTTATTTCGTTGTTTGAATATCTGGATATCTCTTTTATTGATTTTTGATTTATAATTTCCCTTTTTACTAAGAAGATCTATTTAAATATTTTCCTTTTTCTTGATATACTAGATTTTAAAATTAAATTTGGATAAGAAAATCATTTAACGCTTATGTTTTTAATTAAACGTTTGTGTTATTATAAATCGTGTAAGGTTTTTGTGGTTTAAATAAATATTAATAGGTTCCTTAGTTCCGCTAAGCCATGGTTCCCATTCTTTTAGTGCTTTAATGACTATTAATAGTTCCTTGTTATAGATCTAATAGTTCAATTTAGCACTATATAATGCTTTGAATAGGTACGTAACTAGGTACTATTTCCTATTGTTTTTTAATTGCTCCAGGACTGCTTTAATAGCGAAATTTAAAGCGTTTATCTTTAATTATTTCTTTTTATTTTCATTTAAAAATTTACATATAACCTCATTAGTTACAACTTCTTTTAACTACTAAAAAGCCTATTTAGCTTCTTCAATAAAATGGAAAGCCTTTCTTGTTTTTATTAAAGTAGTTAATTCCGTTAATGGTTTAGCGATACGCCTAAAATCCTTAATAAGTTATTTGACATAGTTAATAAAGCCAAGAAATACGCGTATATTTGTAATATTCTTGGGTTCTAGCTAATTCTTAATTACTGCTATTTTTCCCTTTTAAATGCGAATTTCTCCTGGACTTATTATAAACCTTAAATAGTTTAGTTTTTTAATATGTTATTCATTTTTAGTTAAATAAACAAGTAAATTTGCTTTTTCTAGGGTTTCTAATACTTGCTTTATATGTTCTTTATATTTCTTCTCGTTTTTTAAGTAAATTAATATATTATTTAAGTAAACAAATATAAATTTATTTAGAAACTTGCGAAGAACTATTATAATTATATGTTGGAATATAGCGAGTGTGTTAATAAGTCTAAATAGCATAACTTTATATTTATAATGTTTATATATCGTTTAAAAAGCTATATATTATTTGTGTTTTTTAGCTATTTTAATTATATAGTATTTATCGCGAAAGTTTAATATTATAAAGATTTAAGTTTTGTTAATTTGTTTTTTTATGAGTTTTATTAATAGTAACAAATATCCGTTTTTTTTGGTTATTTTATTAAGGTGTCGATAATTGATTACTCGTCGCTATACTAGGTTTCCTTCTTTATTAATATGTTACTTCCCGTTTTTGTCGACTTTAGGTATCATAATCGCCGGGTATCCTAACGAGGATTCGGATTCTCGAATATATCTTTTATCGAGATCCTCCTAGATTTCCTTTTATAGTGCTCTTTGTTTTTCCTGATTTATAAGATATATTAAGAATAATTTTGGTTATTTTTCTTCTTTGAAGTGTATTTAGTGATCTCATTAGCTGTATTTCGGTAATTCTTTTTTTGTTTTATTTTTAAATAATTTATAAAAACGAAAATACTTACGCGGTACTTTCTTCGCTAGATCTTCAAGCTTGGTTACTTAAATCATATAAGTAATATATTTCGTCTTTATATCTATTTCTTTAGAGTTACTTGCGGTATTTATCTCGTAACTTATAATGATTAACTCCTTTTATTTCTAATTCTAATAAAGCGTGTTTATCTCGAAATTTATTCGTGAATTACTTTTTCTAAGCTAATTCATTCCTAAGATCATGTTATGATCCGATATATATATAATATCAAGGCTAACTCGTTCGAAATGTCTTTAAATAGTTATTAAAAGAGGAATTGTTTCTCTTAGCACCTTACTATTCTTATAACTAAATATGTTTCTTTTAAAGTTCTATAATCTATATAGATTTTATTTATATACCTATGGTATTTTATCTTCTTAAGCTACCTTTATTAAGACATAACTTTTATTTACTCTTAAATCTATTAAGGCTTTATACTTTTTTTCATTATACTTAACTCTAGTTATAATAGTGTTATTAAGTCCCGACTAGACTTCATATAAGGACTTGTTATTCATGGCTTCTCGCTGCCTTACTAGCGAGAGCCTTTGCCGTTTTTTGGTTTTCTATGTCCCTTCCTTTTTAGTTTTCTTTTAGTTGTTATAACCCAGATGTCCTTTTATTTTTAGGCTTTTATAAAAGCGTGTTTCCAGTAATCATTACTTAAATAATCTTTTTAATTACCCTTTACGCAATAAGGGGTAAAAGGTTTATCCTTTATATAAAACCTTGCATATTAAAACTTCAATTTTTCTTCGAGAGCCCTTTTATAACCTAAGTCCGTTTTATCGACTCGGAATTTCTTAAAGTTCTAAATTATCCTTAAATAAAAGGAGTAATTCTTAAGTTTGCTTATTAAGGGTATCTCGATATTTCCCCTTAGGTTTATATTGATTTCTAGAAGTTTCCCTCCTTTTTTAAGGTATGCTTTAATAATTCGTTTATAGCCCCGTTTAGCCACATATGTTTTTACTTACTGCTTTATTAAGTGTTTTCTTATAAAACCAAACAAATTAATATCGTATTTAATTCGTTTTTCGAGCTATTATGGAAGATATAGTCCCTTTTATAATTCCTATAATTCTTCCTTAATTTTATCTTCTTCGAAACCTGCTCCAAGCAAGTCATGTACGTCGCATAGTACCGAAATATAATATATATAACCTTTAACCATTACTTTGTAACTTCTTTCGGAGCTTGGGTAAAGATAACATACTTTAAAGTAATATGGCTATCGTGAGGTATTATCGCAGATACACTTATTTTCTTCCGTGTCGTCACTTTCTAGTTTTTAAGAATAGTAACCGGCTTTATCCTTAAAACTTTTATGTATTTAATAAACGTCGTTAATGTAAAAGCTCTAATATAACGATACATGTTCCCTTAAGCTCTAATAAACATTACAATTATTATCTATATAAAGCCTCTAGTTTAAACTATCATACTAGCTTTTTCCCTAATGGATTTCGCATTTATCATTTTTACAGTAGCTCTAGTGTAAATCACCATGGTTTAACTCAATTCCTAAATCATATCTCAACTTATAATTATTACACACGTATAATAGTTCGCCTTCGTTATATCTTTATCTAGCTTGTTTTGGTGTAAGATCTCCTAAATATAAATAGTCATTTTCTGGACAATCTTTACGATTAACTTAATAAAATCTATAAACTCTTTCTATAAAGGTCTCTTTAATCTTTTCTACTTTAATAATGCCGATAATAAATACTTGGTTTATTTCTTCGTTATTTTCAAATTAAACCCTTACTTCGGCGACTCTTTTCTCAAGTTAAGAAATCCCTCTTATTCTTAGTTCTTATTTCTTAAAACTTCGACACTCGTTTTTATAATGTCCTTTCTTTTTATAATTAAAACACTTAATAATTAATTTATCTCGTTTTTTCCGTTCTTTTTAAATAACGTTAATTTTAATAAGGTCTAACTTGGTTCCAGTGCCTTTCCTGGTTCCGGCACCGCTTCTATGATTTCCTCCCTTCAGCTAATCGCCATTCTTTCGTTATACCGTTTTTTTCTTTTCAAGGTACCGTTCGAAATTCTCGTTATTAATAACAATTACCATTATAACATAATTATTAAACTTTTTTAAGTTCTTTTCTTTATATAGATTTATTTTATATAACTCATTTTTCATATGGTTTTTTAACCCTTAATAAAACAAGTAATATAAACTTTCGATAAGTAATTATAACTAGCTTACGAGTTTCTTGAACTTAATAATATAATTTAAAGCCTTCTTATCTTGTCGTAGTTTATAAAGTCGAGCTTCGGCTTGTTACTTAAGAATTAAATTACTAAATATAGACTTAAGTTGTTTTTCAAATTCCTTATAATTTTTGAAGACTTTTTTCGTGTTTTCTTGGGCGTTTAATCCGTTTTCTAAATAATCCTTTAACACTGGTTAAAACCAGGTTAAAACGGTTTTAGTTAGGAGCTAGGATACTATAAAAATCTTTTGTTCTTTAGTGATAATCGTCTCATAATAGAACCGTAAATAAGTTCCAGCCTGGATTAAAAATCCTTTTAAATCGCTTAACCTATTATATTTACTAGGTGTAATTAGTTTAAAACCCTTTACGTCGGGGGTTATCATATTATTTTCGTCGTTTAAGTTATTAGGGTCGTTATCGTTTAAGGGTAATTATTTATTTTTAAGAGGTAGGGTTTATCTTGCTTATTTATCTTCTTTTTTAAGTATTTCTTCTTCCTCTTCTTTTTCTTTCTCTAATGTTTCTTCTTATTGATCTTCCGAGATGTCCTCTTATGACTCTTTTTTAACTATAACTATAATGAATTCTTATATTAATTTTTTTAAACCTTTTTATTATATCGTAAAAAAACCTAAAGCTTTCGTCTAAAAGCTTATTAATTATTATTCTTTTACTTATTTCTTTTCTTATTACCCTTTAGTCTTAAGGGGCATGCTTGTTCTAGGACGATCCGATTAAGAGTCCCTTCCTTTCCTGAACCAATATTAAGCACTAATCAAAAAGCTATCAAAATATGACAAACCTCCCTATATGTTCCTAGTCAACTAACTTTACAAGAAAGTACGTACTAAGTTTTCTTAATTTAAAGGTAATAATGGGTTAAAATTAATTCAAGTATTTCATAATAGTTATCTATTAAAGAGATTTTAAGGTATTCTCACTATAGTATCAAAAAGTGACTATAATCTTAAATTAATAGCTAAAAAATGAAAAACTAATTATATAAAGAAATTTCAATCTACTTATACTCGTTCTTCCTTACACACACTTCCATTATTTAGTATGTTGGATATTAATGGATATAAAATCCCTCCATATTCATCCCTATTGGATATGATATCCCACCATATCCACGTCACGTGAGGTTACATCATGACCGGAACGGAACCAACCTGTTCATTAATTTCTTGGTCCGTGCCACGACACCCTGGTATGGAATCCCTCCATTCCCATGGTTCGTAACACTGACTATATGCATACTGGTGCTAATTCTATTGATATGTTACTATTAGAATTGCGCCTCTACCTTGTGTATTGATGCATAATTGGTAATTATATATTAAAACGACATAGATGCAAATACCCTCGGATAAATCAGATCCAGTTATAGTTGTTCGGCAGCTTAATATTACGTAAATGTATTCAACTAATTATATATATCTCAACTCCATGTCCATATGATGCAGTGCTACTGAGTTCGTTACGATTTGAAAGTCTATGAAAAGCCTGCACCTCAGTTTTCTCGTTACAGTCGTTCGTTATAGAACAAAATAGAGTAATCAATTATGTGACTATAGCTTCATATGTAGTAAAAGGCTTCCTAGGAACCATACAACATTGTAGTCATAAATAACATACAGTTTTGCTAAACGGCCAAATATGGCTACTAATATGTAGTAAGAAAAGTTCTAACTAGCTTTATAAACCGCTCACGCTCCTCCCAATGTGGCATATAACTTGAATTCTCAAAGACAACCCATTTGATCTTTGGTATGGATTTGAACCAAGGCTCGACACATAGCTTTGTAACCTCGTCATACCTCCTATTGGGAAACAAAGTATCCACGTTGATATTTTTGGCTTCCTCCGATCCATCCTAGTCCTTCAGGTTGCCATCCACGACGATCTCCGGGGGTCCTTGCCTAGAGTAAATAGCACCGTTAGCTAAATATGACTTTTGTGCATGTGTAACACCGCCTAGATGGTGTTTTTTGCAGTTGGGTCTTCCTTAAGATTGACAAATGCCTGTTGGACTGCTTCTAGTAACGGGTCAATCCGGCAAACATGACGTGCATAGAATATCGCACTAGCCTGCTCATACTCTGGGGTATTATAGTTGCCATCTCGGTCACCGCCTTCTAGTGCCTTGCGGATAAATGACGGTAGTTGCGCTCGCAACCGTTTGCCTCCCTCGATGAACAGGGGGAAGCTAGCTGGTGAGCCCGAAATTACTAATTTCTTCAACCCTTCTGGTCGACGAGAAGCATACATGCCAGCAAGCATGCCGCCCCAACTTTGGCCTAGGACATAGAAACCCTTCTGTCGTAGTTGTAAGTGGTCGACCAGATTTTCGAGCTCTGCAATAAACAAGTCAAAAGTCCAGAAAGTGTCGTCTCCCATCTTCTCACGCAAATGAGTTGAGCGCCCATATCCAATATGGTCGTAGACAAGATGGGAATTTCATACTGTTTAAAGAGGTTGATAAGTGACGCCAAGTACTGATGACCAGCGCCTGGCCCACCATGGGGTGCAATAATAGGCGAAGCTAGTGACTTTTGAAGGTTCCCAATGACTTTATACCACTGTTACGCCAGAGTCAGTCTACTGAAAAGGCATCTAAGAGTGCGTACAGACTCGTAATCCATTCCCAGAGTTTATCACCTCAAGCACGCTCTTTGCGTGAAGTCTAGTCCACGCGTTAAGATAGAGGATGTAGAGTATGACTTACTGTGCTTCATGGCTTCCCGCTGCTGGGTGTCACAAAGGCTACTTCTGCTTCCACAGTGGAGTATGCGGCCATGTCGGACGGCTTGGGATGAACTGACGACTACGCAGTCCCGCTCAAGTGAGTGTGCAGTGAAATTAGATATTCTGGCCCAAGGAGAGTGGTATTTCTATGAGGAATATACACTTACTTGCTCTGCGCCTTTAATTAAATTATCCTTCTCCTGACCTCAAGACTAAGAGATGGACCAACTATTTTCTGTGGGGACGAACAGTAATGAAAACAAGGAACCAGCTATTTTCCTTGAATTTAAGGTCTTTGTCGGGAGGATTCGAGCCGACTTGTGTGATGTCCAACCATTGGCATCGGCAGGTTTCAGCGCGCGGCGCAGGTCAATAAGCGCTACCTATTAGCTACCTTTCTCGCCATGATTTATTTACAGTCCACTCGTGTTACATTGTATACAAGCAAGGCGTGAGCAGAGGCCTCAGGGGTTGCGGGCCGATGAAGTTAGGCCGAAGTCCGGAAGACCAAATCTTTGGTCGACCAGATAACTTTCATCGAGGATGGCAAGATTGTCAACACTATCACCAAGGAGTATCTAGCGTGCGGGACATTGTTTGCTATGCTTAGGCACCCTCATTTTCAATCAATAAAAACTCCGAAGATCTCCATCTCGTTATTAATATATCCAGTTCTAAATGCTTTGATAATTCAAGGAATTCATAGTAGTTAGTAGTATCCTAATGAATAGATTATTTGTTTGATGATTTCTTTCAATCTCTGTGAATAGATTCGAATTCGAACCTATCAGGCGCCCAGCAAAGTATAGTAGTTTGGCTGTTGTTTAATGATAGCTTAACGAGTCACATTGAGGGGAGGAGGATGGGAGCAAACGGGAATACTCGACCTCCTTGTAATTCGTAGTGAAAAGTAGCGACAAATGCAAAGGTATTTTAGACCATATAATTATAAGCTGAAATGGGTGAATTAGTGTGTGCACTGAAGGCGGTGGAGGTCTGTACGTGGTTATTTGATAAGATGGCCTAGATACAGGTAGATATTGCGGAGCAGGGTAACTCGAATCCTGGCTGCAATAAGACATTCCCTTAACGCCTAATATAAGGAGTGTGGCCATATTAGTTTTTGCAACCTTGGTGCGTTGAAACTATGACTAGGTTACTCCCGGGTGCAAAGCACAGAATATTCAATTTCTATTGCATGCTCCATAAGCCGGAAAGTCTTTAGCTAATTTTATATGCAACCAAAGCTTCAAAACTCCTATTTCTAAGCCCCCCATTTCCATCAAGAACTCCTTGTAACCTCCTTCGTTTTCGTACTTTACACCAAACTCTCGTCATACGGCACTGGCCGATAGGTGTATTCTCCCGCTCTAAGTGCTCTGCCCCATGTCCAGTCATTCAAGCTATCCCAATTCACACAAGTCGTTATCGAATGAGACCCAAGCTTAGAGGCTTGAGGTCTCTCGGGATCATATACCCATATACCTGTGTGTAACTCAGTGTTGACATGACACATCAAGGCTTGACGAATCGCATTAATGCAGTGGTCTAAGCCAATTAGTGAGACAAAGTGTGTAAACGGCTGGGGAAAAGATACTCATTAGAGTGCCCTTTGTCAAAAGGGCCGTGACCGTTGCTTCCTTAGTCTCCGAATTTTTCTCCATAGTAATCCCTATGTACAAGTCTGCGGAGGTTATTCAAGCAATGTAGATGATGATAGACTCCCAAGACGCCAAGGTAGTCGCCGCCATCAACCTGGATACGATTTGTCGTGTTTTTGTTAAGACGGTGTAGTTCGTCTGCTGTGACTCTGATGTTTAAGGCTTTTCACTGAGTTAACTATGGATTCTGATATATATTATATTGGAGTTACTAACTATATAATAGATCTTCCTAATACTCGTCAAGCTTGTCTGAAGATTCTAGGTTCCAAGGGTACTCTAGTGGGTACAATTCCTGTTTCTCTTCGAGGTAGTTTATGAAGTCTTTGGGCAATGCTTCGCTTATTAAGCAGAAATTTCGATACGAGGATGAAGACAAGAACCCAGACTCACAGTAATGAGTATCCACTCATTTACGTTCTAGTGGGATAACAAAGGTTCTGGTGAGGTCAATAGTGGACACTATGGAGATGTAAAGCAACAATAATGATATTGCTGGAATAGCGGTATTTCGCAGCCATAGGCATATCGACCTTTGCGAAGGATTTGGCGGTTTCTTGAAGGTCACATCGCCGTACCCAACATTACTAAGCAGGCCCTCATTGAGTGGTTCAAAGTTTTTGTCCATGGCTTGCTAAATTACTTCGAGATTAGGTATGGCGAGTGTTGGGGATGAAAAATACAAAAACCCCTAGAGTATTGATCACGGATAAGGGATAATAGGGGCCGTTTTCGCGCGTATACGGGCAGGTAGAGGCGTTCCGTGGTGAAACACTTTTGCTATATACTGCGATACTGCGCAAAATCTATGCAGGCCTATCATCTAGCGGGAGTCCCGAGCCTCGTAAATAACCGATGTATATCGGTAACATGTTTGTTTCGACCTTCTTTAATTATATCACCTCATGTAGATATTGCTGCTGTACGAGGTTACATGCTGCAATTTGTGAAGGACAGACATAAGTGACAGGTGAGGATGATTAGGTATGTTAGACGCGGACTCGTAGCGTAGGCTATAGCTTATGGTGGAATGTGGCGGCGATAACATCTACTCATCCGGTTGCCCTCGGTCCTTTTAAATGGCATCCTTCGAGTCTCTACTTAATTATTGGTTGGTTAGGGGCATTGGATATTGAGTAGGGATAGAGCTTGTAACGATCACTACTGAGTATATTAAACATGTGATACCTACCTAGGCATGTATATGTTTATTTGGGCAAGCACACGTTGAAAGTCTGACGCAGTTACTAGTCCTTTCTACTATATAGTACCTCAAATTTGTCCGAGTTTTCCAGCCGACATATCATTACTTTTATTACTTTCTTCGACTTATAATTACTCCTTACATAGTTCAACCTCTAGTTTGCTACCTTGGCACCGACGAAAATAATGAATTACACAAAATCTTTCGTGGTTTGGACTCATCACCACTGTTTCGTCTGCGTCCATAGATAAGGACCTTTGAAAACCTACTGCATAAGCATGATCTACTAACCTGTTGCTTTCAGCTCATTGCAGAACTGATGTGATTATTCATCCGGGACCCGTAGTCGACATTACGCACGAACAAGATGGGAAATGACTTGATTTTACGGACTGAAATGGTCGTTTCATTTTTGCGACCGTGGGAGCTGTGACGAACCTCCCTATGTGTTCCTAGTCAACTGACTTTACAAGTAAGTACGTACTAGGTTTTCTTAATTTAAAAGATTTATAATGCTTTATTCGTTAAAAAGATTTTAAGGTACTTTTATTATAATATTAAAAAGTAACTATAATTTTAAATTAATAATTAAAAAATTAAAAAAAATAATTAAATATATAAAAAATCTTATTCTTTTTATACTTATTATTTTACCTTTTATTCCCTATAATTAATATGTTAAATACTATTAAATAAGTCTTATTTATACTTATTTATATCACGTAATAATAAATCGCCTTCTCTTTTTTTAAGATTTATATTCGAGCCGGACGCAAAAAAAGTGGAAATAATACCCTTATTACTTAATTACTTACCTTAATTAATTCGTGACATTATTTCTTCTTTCTTAAAATCTTTATCCTTAAAAACTATTAAATAAATCCTTTTTTTTATTTTTATTATATTTATTAATTATAATATTAAGCGTCGTCGTAAAAATTAAAAGTAAAAACGTAAAGAGCTTATTAATTAAATTAATTAAATAAGCTTTAATATTAATATTATACTTTATTTTTATTATTTTAATTATAACTTAAAATATATAATATCGTTTAAAGTATTAAGGAAATGTAATAAATATGTTTTTTATCGTTATTAATATAATAAAGTGGGAATTCTTTTTAGCTTTTTTCGAAACTTAGATTATAAGGAAAAATAATTATCTTTATAAAAACGTTAAGCCGAGAAAGCCTTAAAACGACTTTACCGAGAAATAGCTAAAACTATAACTCGAGTAAATCAAGAAATAACCAAGACTATAACTTATATAAAACGGCTTTATCGCTAAAAAGAATTATTAAAAAAGAAATGTTTAAAAATACTTTAATATAATTTTTAGAATTTAAATAATTTAAAGAAGTAAAAACGTTTAAAAAAGAAGTAAAAACGTTTAAAAAAGAAGTAAAAACGTTTAAAAAAGAAGTAAAAACGTTTAAAAAAGAAGTAAAAACGTCTTTAAGCTAAATAATAATTTCTAGCTAAATAAGTTAAAGTTACTTTCGAGGCCGTCCCCTTTTTAGACTTATTTTTTTTAAACCAAGATCCTGAAATTTAGGTTTTTCTAACTAATCCGGGTTTTATCGATAAAACTTATTAAGCTTAATTATTAAGTTTTTTAAATGCCTAAACGGTTCTCATGTGTTTTCTTTTAATAAGTAACCTTCTTATTTAATTAAATATTATAACTAATTACCGACCTTTTTTAAATTTAAAATCCTTTTTATTTTATATTTATTTAATTCTTTTTTAATCTCGTTTTTTAATATTAATTTTAAAAGTAAAATATAAAATATAAAATATATTTTAATTCTTTTTTTAAAAAAGAGTTTATAATTAACTTTTAAAATAACTTTTTTAATTTTATATAATTTTAACTTTTTAAATTTAAGTTTTTTATTAAGCCGTTTTATTTTAATTTAAAGCATTTTTATTAATAAAGTAAATAAATTATGTCTCCTTTTTTAAGAATTAATCCTTTAATTCTTTTTTTATTATAGTACTTTATTATTTTGTTTTATATAAATTATAATTCTTTTTATAATTATAGTTATACTATTTTTATTCTCGGGGTTTTTATTTTAACTTTTAACGTTTTCGTGAGTTTAATTAGTTGTTTTTAAATTTCCGCTTTTTAATTATATATTACCTCGTGTAATGACATTTTTATATCTTTATTAATTAAAGTGTTATACGTTATTTAAGTTATTAATAATAATTTTACTTAATTATTTATTTCCTAATTAATATAACTTCGTAAATATTGTTTTATTATTTAGTTTAATCTTTTTATTTATTTATTTAACTAGAGATAATATGTTATAAATAATTTTTATTTAACTTTTAATCGTTTTATTAAACTAGTTTAAAACTTTAACATAAATAATTTATCTTTATTTAAAATAATACGTTTTAGTAACTTATATTTATTAATATACTTTTTTAAGAAATTAAAAGCTAGTTATTTTACTATACTTAACTCGTTAAATAATAAAAAGTAGGCATATTTCGTGAGTTTATTAATAATTACTTATATGTTGTTATAAGGTATTTCTATAGTAAGGTCTTTTAATTTAAGGAGTTTTATTACGAAATTTTATGTAATCATGTATCACGCTTTATTAGGTATTTAAGTTAATTATAATAATTTATATGGTTTATATTATAATGTTTTAACCTTATTATAAACGTTATAATTCTTTATAATTCTTTTAATTGTTTATCGCATTTCTAAAAAGTCGAATTCCTTTTAAAGTCGTTTTAACGTTTTGAAAATTCCCTAGTAACTATATAAAGGGTGTTTATAAAATTCCTTAACGAATTTATCTTATACTCGTTTTAATATATAAACTTTTTTTTATATAAGAAAAATTCGTTATTAAATCCTTATTAAGATTATAATTATTTTTCTTTTTAATTATAATTCTCTTTAAAACGTTATTTCTAGTTTTTTATATTAATTCATATATAAATTAGTATAATTAATCCGTTATTTTGTTATTTAAACATCTAAACATCTTTTTTATTGATTTTTAACTTATAATCTCTTTTTTACTAAATAAATTTATTTAAATGTTTTTTTCCCTTTAATATAATATATTTTAAAATTAAACTTAAATAAGAAAATCATTTAACGTTTATGTTTTTAATTAAGCGTTTATATTATTATAAATCGTATAAGGTTTTTGTGATTTAAATAGATATTAATAAGTTCTTTAATTCTACTAAGCCATAATTCCCATTTTTAATGCTTTAATAACTATTAATAATTTAATTAAATATTATTTTTTATTGTTTTTTAATTGCTTTAAGACTATTTTAATGGCGAAATCTAAGGCGTTTATCCTTAGTCGTTTCTTTTTATTTTCGTTTAAAAGTTTATATATAACCTTATTAGTTATAACTTCTTTTAATTACTAAAAAGCCTATTTAGCTGTTACGAACCTTCCTTGTGCTGTGTCACGTGTGGGTCACGTGGACCAGAATGGATCGTTGAATCATGGATTGAGAATCCATGATTCAATGATTTGATGGATCATTAAATCATGAATGAAGAATCAGTGATTCAATGATTCGAAAGTTTTTATGTGAGGGGAGAACGAGTATAAGTAGATTGGAATTTCCTATGTATCTAGTCATTCATTCTTCAGCTATCAATCTAAGACTACAGTCACTCTTTGATACTATAGTGAGAGTACCTTGAAACCTCTCTGACGAACATAACATTGTGAATCACTTGAACCAATCTCAACCAACTGTTACCTTCAAATCAAGAAAACCCAGTACGTACTCACCTGTGAAGTCAGCTGACTAGGAACACACAGGGAGGTTCGTCACACTTAATATATATATAATGTTAAAAATGACTTACTTGGGATATTTTTAAATAGTTATTAAAAAAGGAATTATCTTTCTTAACATTCTATTATTTTCGTAACTAAATATATATCTTTTAAAGTTCCGTAATTAATATAAACTTTATTTATATATTTATAATATGTTATTTTTTTAAGTTATCTTAATTAAGATATAGCTTTTATTTATTTTTAAGTTTATAAAAACTTTATACTTCTTTTTATTATACTTGACTTTAATTATAATAATATTATTAAGTCTCGATTAAACTTCGTTTAAAGACTTATTATTTATAGCTTCTCACTGCCTTACTAACGAGAGCCTTTACCGTTTTTTAGTTTTTTACGTCCTTTTTTTTTAGGTTTCTTTAAGTCGTTATAACCTTAATATCTTTCCATTCTTGAGTTTTTATAAAAACATGTTTCTAGTAATCGTTATTTAAATAATTTTTAACTACTTTTTAAGTAATAAAAAGTAAAAAGTTTATTCTTTATATAAAACCTTATATATTAAAATTTTAATTCCTTTTTAAAAGCTTTTTTATAACTTAAATTTATTTTTTTATTAATTTAAAACCTTTTAAGGTTCTAAATTATTTTTAAATAAAAAGCGTAATTTTTAGTTTTATTTATTAAAAATAACTTAATATTTCCTTATAAGTTTATATATATTTCTAGAAACTCTCTCTCTTTTTTAAAGTATACCTTAATAATTTATTTATAACTTAGTTTAGTTGCACGTATTTTTATTTATTATTTTATTAAATGCTTCTTTATAAAACTAAATAAATTAATATTATATTTAACTCGTTTTTTAAACTAATATAAAAAATATAATCCTTTTTATAATTCTTATAATTTTTCTTCAATTTCGTCTTTTTTAAAACCCGCTCTAAATAAATCGTGTATATCGCATAATATTAAAGTGTAATATATATAACCTTTAATAATTACTTCGTTATTTCTTTCGGAACTTAAATAAAGATAATATACTTTAAAATAATATAACTATCGTGAGACATTATTATAAATATATTCTTTTTTTTTCGTGTTATCGCTTTTTAGTTTTTAAAAATAATAGCCGGCTTTATTTTTAAAGCTTCGATATACTTAATAAGCGTCGTTAATATAAAAGCTCTAATATAACGATACATGTTCTTTTTCTAGTTTTTTTATTACTTTTGATTTTAATTTAAGTTCGTTATTTAATAATCCATTAAACTAATTAGCACTATTTAAGCTTTAATAAATATCGTAATTATTATTTATATAAAACTTCCGATTTAAATTATTATATTTATATAATAGTTCGTTTTCGTTATATTCTTACTTAGCTTGTTTTAGCGTGAAATACTTTAAGTACAAGTAATTATACTTTAAATAATCTTTATAGTCGACTTAATAATTTTTATAATTTTTATAAGGATTTTCTCGTTTTTTTATTTTAATAACAATAATAAATACTTAGTTTACTTCTTTATTATTTTCGAAATAAACCTTTATTTCGAAGGTTTTTTTCTCGGGTTAAAAAATCTCTCTTATTTTTAGTTTTTATTTCTTAGGATTTTAATACTCGTTTTTATAATGTCTTTTTTTTTATAATTAAAACACTTAATAATTAATTAATTTTGTTTTTTTTGCTCTTTTTAAGTAATATTAATTTTAATAAAGTTTAACTTAGTTTTAATGCTTTTCTTTGTTCCGGCATTACTGTTGTAATTTCCTTTTTTCTATTAATCGCCGTTTTTTCGTTATACCGTTTTTTCTTTTTAAAGTACTATTTAAAGTTCTTATTATTAATAATAATTGCCATTATAACGTAATTATTAAACTTTTTTAGGTTCCTTTTTTTATATAAGTTTATTTTATATAACTCATTTTTTATATAGTTTTTTAGTTTTTAATAAAATAAATAGTATAAACTTTTAATAAGTAATTATAACTAATTTACAAGTTTCTTAAACTTAATAACGTAATTTAAGGCCTTTTTATTTTGTCGTAATTTATAAAGTCGAGTTTCGGCTTGTTATTTAAGAATTAAATTGCTAAATATAGATTTAAGTTGTTTTTTAAACTCCTTATAATTCTTAAAAACCTTTTTTATGTCTTTTTAAGCGTTTTATTTATTATTTAAATGATTTTTTAATATTAATTAAAACTAGGTTAAAGTAGTTTTAACGAAGAGCTAAAATATCGTGAGAACTTTTTATTTTTCAATAGTAATTATTCCGCAATAAAATCGTAAGTAAATTCCGGTTTAAATTAAAAATTCTTTTAAATTACTTAATTATTATACTTACTAAATATAATTAGTTTAAAACCTTTTATATTAAGGGTCGTTATATTGTTTTTGTTATTTAAGCTGTTAAGGTTATTATTATTTAAGGGTGGTTTCGGTTATTTGTCTTTAAGAGGTAAGGATTATTTTGCTTATTTTTTTTCTTTTTTAAGTGCTTTTTCTTTTTCCTCTTTTTCTTCTTTAGACGATTCTTTTTGCTGGGCTTTAAAGGTGTCTTTTTAGGGCTCTTTTTTAGCTATAATTATAATTAATTCTTATATTGGTTTTTTTAAACCTTTTTATCGTATCGTAAAAAATTTTAAAACTTTTATTTAAAAGCTTATTAATTATTGTTTTTTTTTGTTTTTTTTTGTTACTTTCTAGTTTTAAAAGACATATTTGTCTTAAGACGGTACGATCAAGTGTCCCTTCTTTTAAACCAATATTAAGCATTAATTAAAGAGTTATTAAAATGTAACGAACCTCTTTATATATTCTTAGTTAATTAACTTTATAAATAAATACGTATTAAGTTTTCTTAATTTAAGAGATTTATAATGCTTTATTCGTTAAAGAGATTTTAAAGTACTCTCATTATAATATTAAAGAATAATTATAATTTTAAATTAATAGCTAAAGAATTAGAATAAATAACTAAATACATAAGAAATCTTATTTTTTTTATATTTATTATTCTACCTTTTATTCCCCATAATTAATATGTTAAATACCTTTAAATGAATCTTATTTATACTTATTTATTCTCCATTAAATACTATTAAATAAGTCTTATTTACATTTATCCATATTACGTGATAATAAGTCGCTTTCCCCTTTAGGATTTATGTCCAAGCCGGACGCAAGAAGAGTGGGAATAGTACCCCTGTCACTTGATTGCTTACCCTGGTTGGTTCGTGACAGGAGCACGCATGATACATATACGTAGCATAGGATAGCAGAATCATTAGCGGAACTTATAGCCTACCTAGTCTCAGTGTGTCGCTCAACAAAATCACCGTAGTTGCTGTTAAATGGGGTCTTTCGATCCATAGCCTATTACTTACAAGTCCGATGACAGAACTCCTTACTCTACTATATTCCATCCAGCATGAACTGCCTTACTTATTTATATATAGTTACCTACATGTGTCATAACAGTAGTATGCAGTGTTCTTTTATATTCACTGATGGAGTAATATATTGTATTGGTAGTATTGATCTTGGAGAATAAGTCTTCGCTGTGGTTATGACTAAGTTGAGTATAGCAGTGCATTGATCGTCCTATGTGACAAGGGCTAATGAGCTTAGAATAGGATTTTAATTTCAACTAATAATTTTCTTTGGTCTCAAGGGACTTTGGGGTCTAAGTTCATAGAAGAGGTTTGCCAGGAATTCTTTATCCTTTTATACCTAATCTGGCTGTCTAATGGCCTACCTCATCCTATGTATGTTGGTACTTATGAATCCAACCTTAGTATTTACCCCTAATAACTATCTTGCCATATAACCAACTGGTCTTGGCAGCTCTTAGGTGTCCATCCGTGTGACATCTTAACACTGCTAATTATTGGCATAATACCTCTGCCCGTTTGCAATATGTTTATAACTCGACCCATGCCCGGTAGAATTTCCTGTGATATCTATGGAGAAATTGGTCCTAATCTGAATGCATTCTTTTCGACGCATGCTCTGCCTGCTAATAATCCCCTCATCATGGGTGGGGTTTCTCGTTTTAAGTGAGAGAGGATCGCTAAGGGGATGTTAAGAGGCAAAGTTGGAATTATTGGCTTGCATAAGGCCGTTCCGTAGGGAGCGTAGAAAGGGCCAAAAATACATCACGGAAGTTGTTGGAATGCTGGTAATTTGAACGAGTTATATTGAAATATATTATGGAAGATAAAAAGCTAGAAAATAGTAGTTATAATAACCCTACAAAATGTTAGAACATGAAACCTATAGCAATGACTCAAGTAACTAACAGAACTCTAGATGAGTAAAAAGATAGGATGATGAGCCGCATCTTGAAGGCCATATTTAGCGGATATATAATCGCCACCGGGACCACGATTAGTGCTACATTAGTCAGGATATTGATTATTGCCACGTATTTCCAAGCGCCCTCGATAGAATCAAAGCTTTGGATTCATGTCTGCCCTTGGCTTTTCATGCTCATCACTATGTTCCTAGGAGAGTATTCTACTTACATATGTCCCTGGCCTTCTGATTGGAGGACTAGACTGTCTTATTTAGGCGCTTGTGTTTAATTGGGTCGGTATCATTTCTATATATGCGTCGTTGGTAGAGTTGGCTTCCATAGCATTAACAAGCGGTGGTCAATGTAAGAACATAGCCCGTCTTTATTTCTTAGAACCTCCTATGGCGTTCTATTTAAAGTCTTACTAATTCATGTTATCTTTTCCTTAGGTCATTAAGTAGCCATGCTAGCTTCAAACTCATGGTTAAACTTTCTATCTTACTTAACAGCATGGCATATAATGCTCCTTATGTGGACTCTCGGCGTACTTACCGCACTCTTTAATTCGACTAATAATTGGACTTTAGCTAAATTAAAAGGACTTATTTTCGTTCTTCATTTAACAGGGGTTTTTAACGTGTTAATCTTAATGGTTTACTTTGTACCTTATAACGACTTATCTTTAATATTTACCACATTTTTTAAAGGTACTTATTTATTAAAATTAATAACATTTTTCGTGAGCTTTTTAATTATAATTATTACATTAATAAAAGCGGATTATATAGTTTATTTAATTAAAAAAATCATAATAAACTATTATTATTATACCTCGAGTTTTAATATAAATAGTTTTTATAAATAAAGCATTTACTTTTATTATAATTATTATAATGTTATTTTATATCGAGTATTTTAAGTTAATTATAATAGTTATTACTGTTTTGTTGTTATTAATTGTTCTTGGGTCAGCCGTCGCTTTACAAGCGTTACTCTCGCTCTCCTTTGTAGCTTTGTATTCTTTGTACATTCCATCATGTATACTTCTTCTTTGGCGTCGTTATACGGGAAGACTTCATTTGTACTTAACTAACGCCGGAATATTTGTTAATAGGCTTACTTGGGGACCTTGGAAGCTCCTTAAACTGTTCGGGACGATAAATAACCTTTTTACCTTCCTATATAGTATATTAACACTATTTTGGTCATTTTGGCCCTAGACAAGCCCTCTCAAGATAGAAACAGCAAACTAAAGTGTTTTAGTCTTTTATTTAGTTATTTCTTTAGTGTTATGTGGTATTTTTTTTAAGTAAGTCATTATTTCAAAGGACTTATCAAAGATATATAATTTAATATGATAATAAGTGAACTATAAATTAAAAGGTTTAATTATATAAACCTTTAATAGGAATAACTTGCACTATGAAGGGTAGATTTAAAGCAATGTAGTAACTAGAGCAATAACGTGGTGCCTAGGCCCATCGTTATGCAATTCTAGATACATCCGAGGGTTCATCGAAGGTGATATACGCTGGGGTCGGTCCAACGAGTAAGGACACTACTATCGATCAATCTCTATCTACAACGGAGTTAGATTGCGGTCTGTGACAGGCTCAATATAGGTGCCGGTGGAATTAAATTTGTTCTTGTTCGTCAACACGAGCTAGCTACGAATTAAATATAAATAACAAACTAGCTTTTAACCTTCACATAATAACCCGCCTCTTGAAAACTCAAAACTCACCACATTGTATTGTTGAGATGAGACGAAGATGTGAGGATAGGATCAAGTGTATTGGTTCAAGGTGAGTCTGGATAAGAGGGCAAAGCCCTCTTATATATATATGTAGATACAGGTGACAAGGGTCGTATAGCCCCATATTTCAATATGTATTAGCCGTATTCCACATGACACCTAACTCCTTTAAATATAGTTCCAGAATCCTATTCACAAGCCTCTCTCTTATCTAACTACTATCCCATGTTGGTCTCCACAATGCTCTGCAATACTCCTAGTACTCGGGATAGAAACCCAACTGTTCTCAATCAAGAACCGCAACGACGTCTACTCATCGCGCGAGAATATTGTGCGGGCCCATGTCATTATGCGTTATGACGATCTTATGATCTTTCATAACCGCGCACAGCATCTCACAGAGTTTAAGCGTCCAAGGATTGTCCCGATTTGTCGTCCACACCTTGACGAGGCCGCGGCTAAATGCATCTCTATAAGATGATTACGCAGTTGCCTCGTGACCGATTCTTTCTCATCTTCAGTCATCTTATCCCAGGCATGATCCAATCTTTCCTTCTATATATTCCATCACAATTCGGACAAAGCCCGAATCTTTGTCTCGATAAATACTATAGACTTGTGGGACGGGTATATTGATTTTCTCCCGGATGAACTTCATCGTCTCGGCTTCGTCAATCAATCCGTGTTATCGATCCGCACTTAACTATGGTTTTTTTTTCGGCTAAAAAACAAACACAACAGAATCGCCCGTAACCAGTCGCTTCGGCCAATTCTTCCTTAATTATAACACAATCCATGATGTTGTATTGAGAAAGAAGAGGCGATAATTTTCTCAAGGGTATAGAGGATACTTGTTCCTTGAGTTATTGATATAAGAACAGAAGGGTGACTCAATAGACTGTTCGGACTGGTAATGAGTGAGATGGCCTGGGCGCATAGGGACGGGAAGGACTTCATGGGGCTGCCGGGGTTTCAAGCCAACTGCCAACAGAAATGGTCTGTTGGTGTAGTTAAAGTGGGGCTGCTACGACTCTATGTGAATCCCCCACATAGATTAGTCTAATAAGTCAGATACTCATTGGTCCATGGATACCAACTGCTTACATTCATTTGGTCGTTTGGCCAATCAGGCAGGAGGTGTGAGCCGGCCCGGAGACTTTCCGATAAGACTAGTTTTACGGTAGGTACCAAGTTACGAATTGCGTTCAGATAGCTTTGCACACAATCCATCCACTTCACCACCCATTCTTTTGTTGGTTGGTTTGACATGAAAACAGGAGCACACTTTAATAGAGCACCGTAGCTACGAATGTGGTAAAATGCCTGCATGTAATCCGTAACTGGCAATTGAATAATGCGAAACCAATATTAAAGGTTCCATCTAACCTCCGCCGCATCCTTCTTGCTTTTTTCATATGTTCCATTCCATGATCACTTAAGTACTTTCTGTCTCAACCCCATCCACAGATCCTATCATGGCAGCCGAAGACACCATCGAAATGAGCCACCCATCCCTGTTTGTAATTGAACCTACCTCACACCATACTTATAGCTTCATATTTCTTCACGGTCTAGGCTCAAGCGGAGAAACGTTTGGCCAAGAACTGCTCGAGACAGGAATTTGCTCTGATGGCCGAAAATTGACCGACATCTTTCCAGGGGCACGATTCATCTTTCCCACAGCCAAGAGACGCCGGTCCAGTGCCTTTGGCCGGGCCAAATTGACACAATGGTTTGACCTCTCTTCTTTAGAGAATCCATGGCATCGACCAAATACGCAGATGAAAGGTCTTTCCGAATCCTCCAAGGAGATTTTTAACTTGATCAATAAAGAAGCTCTCAAGATACTCCGCGATAACATCATTATTGGTGGGCTGAGTCATGGCTGCGCAATGGCCTTGTCTTGCTTGTTGGCCATGGATTTCCCCCTTGGGGGATTTATCGGGATGAGTGGATGGCTCCCTTTCCAGCCTGATATCAAGGGGCTGTTGAGAAGTGGAGACGAAGTCTGCGACGATGATAATCCTTTTGGGTTTGACGACGACGACGATGACGACCCCTTTTCCACACGAAATGAAGCAACTCGGGGGCAGCAAGATATAGTCATTGACGTTGTTAATTTCTCGAGAGACTTGCTATGCCTCACTGAGCTTAGCAACCCAACTAGGAACACCACTTCAATAGCAACCCCTGTATACTTCGGACATGGCGATGCTGACGAGAAGATCAAGCCTTCGTTTGGGGAGACTGCTTCTACCACACTAGAATCGGTTGGATATAACGTAACCTGGAAGGCTTATGAGGGACAAGGGCATTGGTATAAAGTACCAGATGAAATTGACGATATCGTCGATTTCATGCGCAATCAAGTCGGTTGGAAGTTGAGAGATAACTAAGAAATGTGTAGGCTTGTGAACTTTTTATTGTATTACAATCACGTTTTCTCCACTACACATTTAAGTATTTGATGACCTCGGATGGCCACTGAAAGTTCCACATTATGCACTAAAAATACAACTTACATCTCACTTCGATGAACACGATATGTAATGGCGGCTACTGACTATTCTACATCGGACTCTTACTAAACCTGGCGTCTTCCCGCACCTAATTCCCCCTACTTCGTTACTATACTAATTAGCTTGCCCTTTCATATCGGGACCTACTAAAAACACCGATTCTTTAATAAATACTCACTGTATAGACATAAATTAGCAAGCTCGCACTATCGAAGGACACTTGCTGTAAATATCCCGAGCTATATTACTCCAAGGGCATGAATAATGCAGAGCGTAATTAGGGGAAGTTTAACAACCAATCACTGCTTATATAAGAGCTATGGCATGAAGTATGAACACGATTCGAATCCTCGGACAAAAAAGACTTCAGTAATGAAAGCAATTCAATTTGATAACTGAAACAGCATACATAACCAACCCCCTCACTCCCCCCACTACAGGAAAAAAGAAACCCAAAAAAGAAAAACCGAAAAACCCACCAGTGAATGGTCGAATAGAGTATGGGTAAGATAGTAAAAGGAAGACAAAAAGGAGTAAGACGAACCAAGAGAATGAAGACTACGAGAAAATGCTCAGCCAAAGTCCCTGCCTCTGCAAGCCCCATGAAGCTGGCCAAATAACATTCCTTAGAGTAATAACCATCAGCCTCCAAGTCTCCAACTACCCTTCGTCATTCCTGCCAAATCCACTATTGAGTTGTGCTGTCCCAATATCTATAACGCTGGGCTTGATCATCCCAAACCAATTCGAAGGCAGATTTAGGGGCAGTAGCTCGTGAAAAGCTTCCTGCCGTATACTATGAGGACGTTGCATAGCTAGTTTGTCCATAAGAAATTGAAGAAGTGCTTGGAGCGCCATCCTCGGAGTAGGAATCAACTTCCATCTGCTGACTCCATGTTTGAGATGTCCCAGTTGAAACGAGAGACCACCTTTCGAGGTCTCCAAGTACGTCAACAACCCATCTTCGGCCAAATTTAGTTTCAATCCTTTGGGCTGCTGATTTAACCTTATTGATATCCTTCGATAGAATATTAGCAACTTTGTGGCACAACTCAATTCCATGATTGTTGAATCGTTTGGTTTGGATTTGAAGGTTGTATGGCTTCTTCAGAGTTGGACCGCCCTCAACATGTACTATTCGTCTTGGTTGGAGATGATACCAACAATATTGACCTCGGGATCTGTTGAGATGAGACGAAGATGTGAGGATATGATCAAGTGTATTAGTTCAAGGTCAGCTTAGATAGGATGGGCTTCGCCCATTCTATATATGTAGATACAGGTAACAAGGAGTCATATAGCCCCACATATCAACAGTTTTATCTGCGTGGGCTGACGTTATCTTAGTATGAGTACATTGCCATGGTTTTGCTAAATCTTACAATTGAATTGAGCCGATTATCGGCTACCTACGTTTGGTAAGTAGACAGCAAAACCCCGAAATTTAAGAAAGCGTGGCGATTAAAACCAATATGTCTCTTATAACGGCAATTCTAAGTACATGGTATGTCAACAGTCAGCGACTTGATAAGAAACACTACTGACCATGAATAGGTAGCTGTCAAGGTGAAGATTAGAAGATATCACTAATTTCTTGAAATATAATAAAAATGCACCACATCCGAAGCTACCATTTAGTACTAATCGCCGACATAAGACTAGAGAGAAATAACAAAGCCCAGGCCGCTCAGAGTGATCTGCCGGCGAGAGTCGGGGAAGACGGTGGTCAGCAACGCCACCAATTTTCCACTCTCCACTGCAACACCTGCCGCTTACCACCCCCAATTCGAGATATTAAAAGGCTCGCAGCCCAGCTGTAGATACAGAATATGAAAAAACCATCCAGTTACTTCTCGGTAGTTTATCGTACAAAGTTATAGATACGATGGCAGAGGCAGCTCAGGTCCACCAACCAGCCCCAGAGCCTGTGAACACGTCCCCCGCGGCACCAGCCAACACCGATATCTCTCAGCTTCCGGTCACTCCAGGTGGAATCACGGCACATTGGCTTTCCAGTGTGTTGAAGACCAAGATAAACTCGATTGAAATCACAAAGATAATATGGGGAACCGCGAGCAAAGCACTTGTCACTATCAGCTACGACGACCACGCCGGAGATGATGCTGGGCAGGGCGTAGGCAGGCCAACCCATATCTGCATCAAGGGGACTTTCGACCCCGCCCTCGTTGAACAGGTGCCATTTATTGTCTCCATGTATCAACGAGAAGTCGATTTCTTCAACCGCCTAGCACCAACCCTTGAGCATATGACACTCCCCAAGACATTATGGGCTGGCCACACTTCCAAGCAAGGCATCGTGATCATGGAGGATCTCACTGCACGAGGGCTCGCGTTCTGCAATACCAAGGAGGACTGGCCGGTTTCGAGAGTCCTGCTCGGTGTCGAGCAGCTCGCCGCGCTGCACGCGAAGGCCTGGGGTGCCCAGGCAGCGGACTACCCGTGGCTCACGTCGAGCTACGAGAGCGCGCTTTTCTCGCTGGTGCAAAATTACGACGTCATAACCCGCAGCCCTGGCCGCCCCGAGATACCCGAGGGTCTCATGGACCAGAAGCGCGTCGAGGCGGCGATGCGCAAGGCCTACAGGTCGAGAAACCCCAAGTTCGAGTGCATCGTCCACGGCGACGCCCATATCGGTAACACATACCTCGAGAACGGCGAGCCGCGGTTCATCGACTTTCAGTTGGTAATGGTCTGGTCGGCTTTCCATGACGTGGCTTATTTCGTCAGCGGCGCCCTAAGTATCGAGGATAGGAGGGCTCACGAGTGGGAGATCGTCGAGCATTACCTCAAGTCGCTGCATAAGCTGGGCGGTCCATCGTTCTCGAGCAAGGATGAGGAAGTCACTATCGAGTATCGCATGTCTTTGATTGCAGGCATCGGATGGATTGTATGTCCCACTTCGTTCCAGTCGCTGGAGATGATAAGCCCAATGTGTGTACGGCATGCCATGGCTTTGGACGATCACAAGACCCTAGAGCTTATAGAATCTCTACCTGACATTGAATAAGTGTAATCGACGTTGCAGAGGCATGGCGGGATTGATATAGTTTTTAAGAGGTTATAAGTGACCATACAGTTAAAATCAAATATCAATGTTTCTTTTTCTCTCTCGCTATTTATCATTCGTAACACCGGCGACTAATTATGTCTTAAGATACCCCCTTAAAGAAACAAAATTTAGTACTATTGGTTAGATCGTAGGCATTGGCGAATTCATAAAGTATGGCTATGCTCTCCTGGTTTATGGTTTATTCGTCACGATATATAGACTCGCTTGCAAATCTTGAACGTTTGTAGTGCCTGAACTCAGTTCATCTCTATGTTCGACCTGTCTCGTCAATGGAACCCAATATGGCGTGTAGCGGGTCGAGAATAGGTAACTAAAAGATCATTAATAGGTAGTCATAAATCAATTTCCAAGTCACTTGAAAACTAGTCGAAGCCGACACTGTCTGGTCCATATACTTATATGGGATTCTGCGTCGGGGTCGTATAAAAGACTAGTGGTGTACATAGCACTACAAGCACACCTATATTCACCGTGTTGGCACACGACTCAATATTTCTCTGTGGTAGCCCAAGGCCTACCGACTATGTTGTAAAGACATTGGTTTTCGTTTGCTTAGTTCAAACCTCGCGTAGGAAGTTAAACTAAAACATTATTTAATACCGGTTAACTATGTCTTAATTAATATTAACTTTACTTATATAAAAACATAAGGAGGATGAAATTAAAAAATTAATGCATCAGCCGCGAATCGAACGCGGGGCCCATCGATGGCAACGATGGATTTTACCACTAAACCACTGATGCTTGCTTAACAACACATATCATTGGTTGATTATAATGACATCTTTTATGATATATATACTTATTAATCAAAGTTTAACATTTATGTGGCGATTAAGTCATGGACTAACTATCCTACTATTAAGGGTATCAAAATTTCAAGGTCGACACTTTAAAATCTAAGTTAATATATATAATGTCACGAGCCAACCGCGTTGAAAGGGTTTTAACAAGGGTGCGGGGACACGGACCAAGAATGTGTGTAACACTTAAGACTACTTTAAGAATATAATGTAATATCACGTAATAAGAATCTGAGTTAATTTTAAAATTAAAACAAATTAAAGGAACGAATTTAAGTTACTTTTTAAATTCGTTTAGATTTAATAAGTATTTAATATATTAAAATAAAAAAGTATAAAAAAAAGAAATAAGTATAAGTAAATTAAAATCTCTTTTATATTTAATTTTTAATTTTTATTTTTTAGTTATTAATTTAAAATTATAATTACTTTTTAATATTATAATGAAAATACTTTAAAATCTCTTAAATTAACCTTGATTTATTATTATTTTTAAAATTAAGAAAACCTAATATATATTTATTTATAAAGTTAGTTAACTAAAAATATATAAGGAGATTCGTTATATTTTAATAACTTTTTAATTAATACTTAATATTAATTTAAAAGAAAAGACTCTTAATCGAACCGTTTTAAAATTAATATACCCTTTAAAACTAAAAAGTAACAAAAAAAGAAATAAGTAAAAAAACGATAATTAATAAGCTTTTAAACGAAAACTTTAAATTCTTTTACGATATAATAAAAAGGTTTAAAAGAACTAACATAAAAGTTAATTATAATTATAATTAAAAAAGAGCCTTAAAAAGACACCTTTAAAACTTAGCAAAAAGAATTATTTAAAAAAATAAAATGAAATAACCTTTACTTCTTAAAAATAAATAACCGGAGCTATTCTTAAACGATAACGACCTTAATAGCTTAAACGACAAAAATAATATAACGACCCTTAATATAAAAAGTTTTAAACTAATTATACCTAATAAGTATAATAAGTTAAATAATTTAAAAGGATTTTTAATTTAAGTTAAAACCTATTTACGGTTTTATCACGAAATAATTACTATTAAGGAATAAAAGGTTTTTATAATATCTTAACTCCTTATTAAAACTACTTTAATTTAGTTTTAACCGGTGTTAAAAAATTACTTAAATAATAAATAAAGCGTTTAAAAAATATAAAAAAAGTCTTTAAAAATTACAAAGAATTTAAAAAATAACTTAATTTTATAAATTATAACAAGATAAAAAGGCCTTAAATTATGTTATTAAGTTTAAAAAACTTATAAATTAATCGTAATTATTTATTAAAAACCTATATTACTTATTTTATTAAAAATTAAAAAACCATATAAAAAATAAATTATAAAAAATAAACCTAGAAAAGTTTAATAAATACGTTATAATAATAATTACTATTAATAACGAAAACTTCGAACGGTATTTAAAAAGAAAAAAACGATATAACGAAAAAACGGCGATTAATAAAAAGAAGGAAATTATAAAAATAGTATTAAAACAAGGAAAAGCATTAAAACTAAATTAAACCTTATTAAAATTAACGCTACTTAAAAAAGCAAAAAAAAAAAATTTTAATTATTAAGTGTTTTAATTATAAGAAAAAAAACATTATAAAAATAAGTATTAAAATTCTTGTGACGAACCTCCCTATGTATTCCTAGTCAGCTGACTTCACAGATGAGTACGTACTATGTTTTCTTGATTTCAAGGTACTCTCACTATAGTATCAAAGAGTGACTATAGTCTTAGATTAATAGCTAAGGAACTAGAATGAATAATTAGATACATACGAAATCCCATCCTTCTTATACTCATTCTCCCTAATACACATTCTTCCCGTTTAATATGTTAGATACCTTTGGATCTAGATAAATCTGGAGATCAACTCAGATTCATCGTTTTCAATCTGTCCCAATCAACAGATTAACACAGATTCAACATCACGTGATGTTGCATAGAATGTGTGCTGTCCCCACAGTCTCACACATTTTTGGTCCGTGTTCCGACACCTCTGTTGAAGTTCCTTCCAACAGAGTCGACTTGTAACAATTCTAAGAAATAAAAACTAAAAATAAAAAGGATTTTTAACTTGAAAAAAAAACCTTTAAAATAAAGGTTTATTTTAAAAATAACAAAAAAGTAAATTAAGTATTTATTATTATTATTATTAAAGCAAAAAAAGACGAGAAAGTCTTTATAAAAAAAAAGCTTATAAACATTACTTAAAATATTATCGCATACTTATTATAATTCACAAAAGTTATAAATACTATTAAGTCAACCTTTAAGATTACTTAAAATAAGTTAAATAAAAATGTAATAAAAGTAAACTATTATATAAGTATAATACATATAAACTAAAATATAACTTAAAAGTTAAATTAAATTATAATAACGATAAATATGAAACATATTAAAAAAAAACAAATATAATAATTTATATTAAAAGTTTTATATAAATAATAATTACGATGTTTATTAAAACCTAAATAATACTAGCTATTTTAATAAGTTATTAAGTAAAGAATTTAAACTAAAAAAAGTAAAATAACTAAAAAACGAAACATTTTAACTTAATAAAAATAAAATAACAAAATTATAAAAAGAACATATATTACTACATTAAAGCTTTTATATTAATAATATTTATTAAATACATAAAAGCTTTAAAAATAAAGCTAGTTATTATCCCTAAAAACCGAAAAATAATAACACGAAAAAAAATATATATTTATAATAACGTCCCACGATAGTTACATTATCTTAAAACATATTATCTTTATTTAAGTTTTAAAAAAAACAACGAAATAATTATTAAAGGTTATATATATTACACCTTAATATTATACAATATACATAATTTACTTAAAACGGGTTTTAAAAAAGACGAAATTAAAAAAGAATTATAAAAATTATAAAAAGAATTACATTTTTTATGTTAACTCGAAAAACGAGTTAAATATAACATTAATTTATTTAGTTTTATAAAGAAACATTTAATAAAATAATAAATAAAAATACATATAACTAAATTAAACTATAAACGAATTATTAAGATATACTTTAAAAAAGAGGGAAAGTGTGACGAACCTCCCTGTGTATTCCTAGTCAGCTGACTTCACAGGTGAGTACGTACTAGGTTTTCCTGATTTGAAGGTAACAATGGGTTAAGATTGGTTTAATTAATTCACAATGTTATGTTCGTTAGAGAGGTTTTAAGGTACTCTCATTATAGTATTAAAGAATGACTGTAGTCTTAGATTGATAGCTAAAGAACTAAAAGAAAATGAATAACTAAATCAACAAAGAGATTCCAACCTATTTATATAAATGTCCCTTAGGACTGTATCCAGCGCACCTCCTGGTTCTCCGTATTATCTGTCAACCCCGACAGATAATATGTGTGTCCTCTCTCAATTATCTCTTCATGGCAACAGATAATAGGGATAAAGGTCACGTGACTAACACGTGACAACGCCCAAGAACAAAACTATCTTTTGATTCGTAACAGAAAGTTTTTAAAATTATATATAAATTTATAAGGAAATATTAAGTTACTTTTAACAAGTAAATCTAAGGATTATACCCTTTATTTAAAAATAATTTAAAACCTTAAAAGTTTTTAAATTAATAAAAAAATAGATTTAAACTATAAAAAAGCCCTTAAAAAGGAATTAAAATTTTAATATATAAGGTTTTATATAAAGAATAAACCTTTTACCCCTTATTACGTAAAAAGTAATTAAAATAATTATTAAAATAACAATTACTAGAAATACGCTCTTATAAAACCTTAAGAATAAAACAAAATTAAGGTTATAATAACTCAAAAAAACTAAAAAGAGAAAAAATATAAAAAACTAAAAAACGGCAAAAATTCTCGCTAATAAAATAGCGAGAAGCTATAAATAATAAATCTTTATACGAAGTTTAATTAAGACTTAATAAAACCATTATAACTAAAATCAAATATAATAAAAAGAAATATAAAACCTTTATAAACTTAAAAGTAAATAAAAACTATGTTTTAACTAAAATAATTTAAAAAAATAACATATTATAAATATATAAATAAAGTTTATATAAATTACGGAACTTTAAAAAATATATATCTATTTACGAGAATAATAAAATATTAAAAGAAATAATTCTTTTCTTAATAACCATTTAAAAACATTTTAAGTAAGTTATTTTTAATATTATATATATATTAAATCACAATATAATCTTAAAAATAAATTAATTTAAAAAAAGTAATTTATAAATAAATTTCGAGATAAATACGCTTTATTAAAATTAAAATTAAAAGGAGTTAATTATTATAAATTATAAAATAAGTACTATAAATAACACTAAAAAAACGAATATAAAAACGAAATATATCGCCTATATAATTTAAATAATTAAGCTTAAAAATTTAACGAAAAGAGTACTATGTAAATACCTCCGTTTTTATAAATTATTTAAAAACAAAATAAAAAAAATTATTAAAATATAACTAATAAAATTATTAAATCTACTTTAAAAAAAGAAAGTAATTAAAATTATTTTTAATATATTTTATAAATTAAAAAAAATAAAAGGTATTATAAAAAAGAATTTAAAAGGATTTTAATAAAAATACATTCGAAAATTAAAATCCTCGTTAAAATACCTGGTAATCATAGTATTAAAAGTTAATAAAGACGAAAAGCAACATATTAATAAAAAAAAATCTAGTATAACGATAAGTAATCGACTATCGACACCTTAATAAAGTAACAAAAAAAACAAATACTTATTATTATTAATAAAACTCATAAAAAAGTAAATTAATAAGGCTTAAATCTTTATAGTATTAAACCTTCGTAATAATTATTATATAATTAAAATAGCTAAAAAAAACATAAATAATATACCGCTTTTTAGACGATATATAAACATTATAAGTATAAAATTATATTATTTAAATTTATTAACGTACTTATTACATTTTAATATATAATTATAATAGTTCTTCGCAAATTTCTAAATAAATTTATATTTATTTATTTAAACGATATATTAATTTATTTAAAAAGCGAAAAGAAATATAAAAAATATGTAAAACAAGTATTAAAAGCTTTAAAAAAAGTAAACCTACTTATTTATTTAATTAAAAATAAATAACATATTAAAAAACTAAATTATTTAAGGTTTATAATAAGTTTAAAAAAATCCGTATTTAAAAAAGAAAAATAGTAATAATTAAAAATTAGTTAAAACCTAAAAATATTATAAATATACGCGTATTTCTTGGTTTTATTAATTACGTTAAATAACTTATTTAAGATTTCGGGCGAATTTTTAAGCCATTAACGGAATTAATTACTTTAACGAAAATAAGAAAAGCTTTTTATTTTATTAAAAAAACTAAACAAGCTTTTTAGCAACTAAAAAAAGTTATAACTAATAAAGTTATATATAAACTTTTAAACGAAAAAAAAAAACGATTAAAGATAAACGCCTTAAATTTCGTTATTAAAATAGTTTTAAAGTAATTAAAAAATAATAAAAAATAATATTTAGTCGCGTATTTATTTAAAGCATTATATAATGTTAAATTAAACTATTAAATCTATAATAAAGAACTATTAATAATTATTAAAACATTAAAAGAATAAGAATTATAACTTAATAAAATTAAGGAACTTATTAATATTTATTTAAACTATAAAAACTTTATATAATTTATAATAACGTAAACGCTTAATTAAAAACATAAATATTAAATAATCTTTTTATTTAAGTTTAATTTTAAAATTTATTATATTAAGAAAAAAGAAAACATTTAAATAAATCTTTTTAATAAAAAAGAGATTATAAATTAAAAATTAATAAAAGAGATATTTAAATGTTTAAATAACAAAATAATAAATTAACATAAAAAACTAGAAATAACGTTTTAAGGAAAATTATAATTAAAAAGAAAAGTAATTATAATTTTAGTAAAGAATTAACAATAAACTTCTCTTATATAAAGAAAAAGTTTACATATTAAAATAAATATAAAATGAGTTTATTAAAGAATTCCACGAACACCTTCTACATAATTACTAAGGAATCTTTAAAACATTAAAACGATTACAAAAAGAATTTAATTTTTTAGAAATAAGATAAATAATTAAAAAAATTAAAAAAAATTATAATATTTATAATAAAATTAAAGCATTATAATATAAACTATATAAATTATTATAATTAACTTAAATACTTAAAAAACATAATACACGATTATATAAGATTTTATAATAAAAATTTTTAAGTTAAAAAATCTTATTATAAAAATACCTTATAACAATATATAAATAATTATAAATAAACTCATAAAATATACTTACTTCTTATTATTTAACGAGTTAAGCATAATAAAATAATTAACTTTTAATTTCTTAAGAAAATACGTTAATAAATATAAATTACTAAAATGTATTATTTTAAATAAAAACAAGTTATTTACTTTAAAGTTTTAAACTAACTTAATAAAACGAATAAAAGTTAAACAAAAATTATTTATAATTAAATAAATAAATAAATAAAAATTAAATTAAATAATAAAATAATATCTTTAAAACTATATTAACTAAGAAATAAATAACTAAATAAAATTATTATTAATAGCTTAAATAACATATAATATTTCGGTTAATAAAAACATAAAAATATCACTATATAAGGTAATATACGGTTAAAAAGCGGAAATTTAAAAATAATTAATTAAACTTATAAAAACATTAAAAGTCGAAATAAAAGCCCCGAAAGTAAAAATACTATTTAAAAAAGTTTAAGTAGTATAATTATAATTATAAAAAAAGTTATAATTTATTTGTTTCGTTAACGATAAAATGTATTAATAAAAACTCCGTAAATTAAAATAAAACGACTTAATAAAAAGCTCGATTTTAAGAAATTAAAACCTTACGAAATTAAGAAAGTTATTTTAAGTGTTAATTATAAATTAAAACTATTAAAGAAATTTAAAATATATTTAGTTTTTTATATATTATTATTAAAACTAATATTAAAAAACGCCTCGTTAAAAACTTAAAACGAAATTAAAGAAAAACTAAATAAATATAAAGTAAAAAAGATTTTAAATTTAAAAAAGATTAATAATTAATTATAATATTTAGTTAAATAAGAAAAGTACTTACTAATATATATATATATATATAAACTATTTAAGTACTTAATAAACTCGAAAAACACATTTAATAAGTTTTATTAATAAAACCTAAACTAGTTAAAAAGGCTTAAAAGTTAAGATTTTAATTTAAAAAGAATAAGTCGAAAAAAGGAACGGCTTTAAAAATAACTTTAGCTTATTTAGCTAAAAACTATTATTCGGTTTAAAAACACTTTTTTTTTAATTTATTTAAGTTTTAAAAACTTCGTCGTAATATTTTTAAACTTTTTTTATAAAGAAAGTCACGTTGCCGATGCAACTTAAAAATATGCGTAATAAATTTGTTTATTTCGAATTAAAGTTTAAAGAGTGCCGCTTCCACTTAACGCTTTTAAAAAAGTAAATAATCCTTTTTAATATTTAATTACTTAAAAAAATTTAAAGGAATTCTTATATCGTTATAAAAACGACCACGATGAATATATTTACTATATTTCTTTAATTTACCTTTAATAATAATACATTTTAATTTCCGATCGAAGTAAAAAAAATAAAGTATAATATCGATATATATATTTAGCTTATAAATTCGTTAAAAAAGTTTTTCGTGTTTAAGTTTCTAATTATTATAACGATATTTAACTACTTAATTATTAAACATAGTAAAAAAAAAAAGGAATTTATAAATTATTTTTAAAATAAAGATTTTAAAAAGAGAGAAGTAATATTATAAACTTAACTTATTAAAGGGGTTTTTTATAAGGGTGTTAAGACATAAATTATAAAGATGTTAATAAGATAAAGGATTTAAATATAATATTACGTAATATAAATTTAAATAAATAAAGTGATTTAAACGTATTTATTTAATAGTGTAAAATGAATCATTATAAATAAGGTAATTTAAAGATATTTAATATATTAAAACGAAAAGAATATATAAAAGGAGAATAAGTATAAAAAAATAGGATTTCTTAGGTATTTAGTTATTTATTCTTTAGCTATTAATTTAAAACTATAATTACTTTTTAATATTATAATGAGAATACCTTAAATTCTCTTTGACGAACAAGACATTGTGAATTTTTTAAATTAATCTTAATTTATTATTACTTTTAAATTAAGAAAGCCTAGTACGTATTTACTTGTGAAGTCAGTTGACTAGGAACACAGGGAGGTTCGTCACATGAGTCTTTAGCTAACCAACTAATTAACCACTTATCAATATATCTCTGTTTATAGAGTCTATAAACAAATTATCATCACTGTTGTGATGCTAGTGGCACTCTCTTGTTTCTTCATCTTATCCATTTATTCCCGCATCATCATTATTCATCGTCTGTCTTTTTTCTTTACACAAAGTTAGGTAGTTAGAGTTACTCACGGTTCGTTCATATATCTACTCTTTAACTCTTCCTCTTTCTCTTAAAGCCCATTCACCATCCCGTTGTTCATGCGTCAGTTATCTCCCTTAAACCTCCCCCCATCCATACAATTACACGCATTGCCTCATTTCCTTCGTTCTCTCATTCCCATCCACAAGCCGTGCGGACATAATTTTACACACTAGAAACCGGAGAGAAGATGAGGATTGTGTCTCGTAGCTCGCTCTCCTTGAATCTTGTATGCCTCGAAGTTGATTATAGGTAGGTGAGATGGGACGGGACGGGTCGAGATGGATGACTGCATCCCACGTCATGTCATCGCATAAAATGCCTCCCTCTGTCCCACCCGAACCCCTCTCCTCATTGTGCATGTGTAGACGGGAACCTAACCAACCGACCAACCGACCGACCCCAGAGGAAACCTCCCTTGGACACAAAATAGAAAAGAGATTTGTAAAGGGAACTGCTAGTGTCCCTGTGACAATGCAAATGTATTACTTAAAACATGAACAAGAGAATGGCAGGAAACAAAACGATGTTGTTCATTTCCCTCGGAAGAACGAGCATCAAGCTGTTCCTCCCGCGAGACTCATAATATTTATCGTTCACCTAATGGACATGTATAGGAAATTTTTCAGTCAAACCACGAAGCGCCACTACGCACCCCATTTATTCTTTCCGTCGCTCGGGGCCCTACTTCTCTTCGGCTTGCTCGAGCTCTCACCTCTTTCAGCTCTTGAACTACTCCCGCTCGGCGTGGTTGGTGACTGTCGCGCCAAGTATCGAGAACCGCTTTCCGCGACTTGAGTGACATTCTCCTTATTTGATAACACGCTCTCACTACGTGCGGCCGTCAAGCTGGTTATACTGGGCCGTGCGAAATGTAGTCCTGAGTTTCTCGATAGCCGGTTTTTGACTCCACCAGACCCGTTACCATTAGCCTGCGCGTCGACACTTATCCGACGTGGGATCGAGCTAACAGGCGTATTTGAAGGCCCGTCCATACTTCTAGGGCGGAAAAGAGTAGGGTCGCGCTCATGTGCTAGTGCTACGGCTGAGCGTTTCGGACTTGAGGCGACCTCGACGTATGCAGAAGATTGGGATGAACGAGATGCATGTGTTGGCGTACGAGGCGGCATAGATGACGAGTGTTGTAGTGAGGGCGGCGTGTAAATTCGTCTCCCAGAACGTGGTCGATTAGATCCTGCGTTCGACGCAGATGCGGAGAAAGGCGGAAGCATTTGGTCATTATTGCCATCAATATGTATGATGACGAGGTCGGAAGCTAGATTGCGCACGAGCACTGCCGAGTCCTTCTCGGCGAGGGCCCTGATGGCATCCAGGAGCGACCGAAGCTGTTTGTCCCTTGGACTGCTGAAGTATTCGTTCTCTCGTGCTTCCAGGATATTTCGGACTAGACGAAGAAGATTCAACCGTACCACAGCTTTCTTATGCGTGAGTTTTTGGGCTATGCCGGAGTACATCTCGGACTTAGCCAAAGATGCTGCTAGATCCGGGGACAGCCGAAGAACTTTCAACAGTGGCTCTAAAAGGTTAGGATCAAATGCATTGTTCTTCTGGGTGTTGAAACATGACATTATGGAATCGGTGAAGTTGTTGTTAAGAAGGTGGCTTTCTACTTTAGCGGTTTCTTCTTGCAACCTTGGCAATTCATTAGATGATTTCCTTTAAACTTGGAGGGAGCACTTACCAAACAAATATAGCATCTAGTGCAGTGACCTGCCAGTATTGGTCTGCTAAAAGAGACACGTAGAAATCCAGCCCTTTGTTTTGCCACAGGAATCTACGTCCCTTACTCCCAGAATGTGCCATGTCACAAAGGATGGGCAGCGCGAATTCTTTAGGTGGTCGATCCGTCTTCATTATTTTCAAAAGGAGCGGGATTATCCCATTGACGGCAGCATATTCCTGGCGATCCTTGCTGAGCCGGCAGAGGTTGAACATAGTGTTGAGCACTTGATTAGAGATCTCACGAAAATGGGGGTGTCCTTTCTTCATGCTACCTCCAAGTAATTCGATGAGGAGATCGATGGCGTCCGCAGAGTGGAGGGCATCAAGTGTTGTTGAGAGCATAGAAAGGTTCTTGATAAATTTCAACATCGTAATTTGATGTGCAGGAGTCATACGTCGAAGATCTTTCAGGACGCCTAGTCATGGATTAGCTTGAGCTTGTAATTCTTATCGGTAAGCCTTACTCTTCAACACCTGGCGATCAGCCACCATCTCTTTAACGTAGTTCTCAGCTTGCGAGAATAGGTAGAATATATTTACAACACGTCCCTCGATCAGCTCTGTCAACTCTTCCTCGACATCTTCGTCGAGAACCCGATGTAGTACGAGGGCAAGTGGGTCAAGAATTTTACTTCGTGAGAAGATCCGGCAAAAGTCATTCTTCGGAGTAGGGCCCTGAAAAGTAATGTTAGATGAACGTATTCGATAAGACTACCTAGTGATGACGAACCTGAAGCTCAAAGACGTTCCATATGCCGTTGACGCCAATAAGTACCAGGTCTCTTGCAGTGTCGTAATCTTCATCCAGAAATTCGACGAGTACATTGAGACCACCAGCGCTGACAAACATCTGGAGGGTTAATGTAGATGTTTGGTACATCTGCCTCACGAAAGCAGCTGCCTCTAGACGGATCTCGTTGGAGTATTGCCGTGCAGCAAACTTAGTAATGATCGGAATACCACCGACGAAACAAAGGTTCTCCTGAAGTTCAACATCGTCCAGGATGATCTATCAAATGTTAGTTTTTGTAAAAGCCAATCGTGACTCAAAATCACCAACCGTATTGACGACTTTCAGGAGCTGGAGGATCATGCGCTGACGACTTTTCACTGTACACGGCTCCAATATCTCTAGTATAGGTAGCAGACCATGTGCGCTGATAATTAGATCTTTGACCTCGGTATGTTCCCACAACAAGCTCAGCTGTATTGCGTTAGCCATCAACCACATTCAGATATGCAAACGGAGCACTCACCAGATCTTCAGCTAGTTCTAGCAGCACATCCTCGCTTTCGGTTGACGTAAGAGAGCGGACTAATCCCTCGACCCTCTCGGCTAGACGAGCATGCCGATCGCGCGCAATGTTGGCCTCGAGATCCATCTCGTCCCAGCCAGGGTCCATAGAAGCGAAAGGATCGTCTTCGTCCTCGTCGTCACCAAGCCAAGAGTTGTTCGATAGTCGCGATAGAACCATAAGATTTCCGTCTTCAGATCCTTTGTCACTCTCGTCTTTCTCGGTAAGATTGTCACCAGGGCCGAAAATGTCGGAAAAGTCTTCGTCGTCTTCGTCTTCCGCAAACTTCTGGATCTCAATTGACGACTTCGACCTCTGCATGGGCCGGCCGGTGAGAACTGACTGCCGCGAAGTAGCTTTACGGCGACTACTACCCGAGTCAGGTGACTGTGTTGACCGCGGCAAGCTAGTAAGATCTGAAGGGTGAAATAATTGAGGAGTATCAGGTTGTAAAGGCTAGGCGAGACGTCAACTACACACACCGCAACTCAGTGGGGACTCGGTGGATTATTACCTTTTTCATCAGTCCCAATCTCTGGTTGAACACGTCGTCATCATCAAAGAGGTCCGAGTAGTCTTCTACCGACTGCTCCTTGTAAAGTACGTCAGGACGTGATGGGAGTTCGAACTTCTTGCTAGCACCATTCTTTCCTTGTGACGACTTCGATCTACGATGACTGCTGGATGAAGTTTTCCGATGTGATGACTTTGGTGGCTGCAATTGTTTAGAGTCCCCGGTCTTCTCGGCTTTCCCTGGAATCTTCCAACCAGGGCGGATGGTCTTCTCCTGAGGATCTTCATCCTGAACTGCATTTACCTTCTTAATCGTCATCAGTTCACCACCAAAGTCGTTATCCCAGCTCCCGGATATGTCCCGCGAATTATCAATAGACACGAAAGCTTTGAGGCGGTCGGCCGAAAGCATGCCTCCGAAGTGGTCCTGTGGCTTAATATGAGGTAGCTGTAAAGCCCCCGGTGAGATAGCTGTGGCAAAATCATCATCCCAATTATCATCATCTACAAACATATTAGTTTGGTGGCCTTCCCCGTATAACTTTTCAGGAAAAGTTGCTAATGGGAGCATACCAGCTAGTTCAGGAGAACGGAAGTCTTCAGCAGTTGGCCGTGGTTTCGCCAGAACGAAAGGGCCCTTTGCCGGAGTGGGTAGGTTCGACCTAGGCGGTTCTTGAGACCCTAGCCGAGAGAATTGATGCGGAGGTCCACCGGAGAAGTCAGATCCAAGAGAAGCTCGAAGATTCGTCTCGGAAGAGGTGAGGGCCTTGTTCCATTGCTTGACCTCCTCGACAGCTTGGCTGAAATTACCGGGAGCCTTGGCCACAGGCGCATCGCTTCTTCTACATCCTACTATCCAATTGTGCTTTAATAATTTCCTGGCTGACACCCGCAGGTTTGGATCCTTCTGGAAACATTGGATGAGAAAATCACGCGCAGCCTGAGAGAATTAGCCCACGCCTTACTGTAAAAAATCACGTCAAAGGACAGGACAGACCGAAGAGACACCCTCGGGCAGCGGAGGATGGTCGTCGTTGACAATGGCGAAAAGAGCAGGCATTGCTTGTAAGTGGTGATACGGAGGTTTACCAGACAGCAACTCAATCACAGTGCAGCCCAAACTCCAAATATCAGAAGCCGGGGTAGCACCACACAGCTCGATGATCTCGGGAGCCATCCAGTAAGGGGTTCCAACCACCTGGTTTTCCTTGTCAGGCCCGGCTAGGGTACTAGTAGACACACCAAAATCTGCCAGCTTGACCTTGCCATCTTTGGTGGTCAAGATGTTGGCCCCCTTGATGTCACGATGTATGACACCCTGATCATGCAAGTACTGGAGACCCTGCAGGACCTGGGTCATGTAAACACCGACCAGGTTTTCGGGAAATTTGCCGTATGCCTTGCATATTGAATGTAGAGACCCATTTTCGCAATATCTAGCGTACATGAGCCCTCCGCGGTAGCTGCAGGCAGTGTGGTTTTTGCCGACTTACTCGAGGATGATATTAAGACAGTCAATCGACTTGACAAAACCTATATACTTGACAATGTTGTCGTGCTAGGGCTGGTCAGTCTCGGCATATATGTTTGAGGAGTGGGCCATGTGCGAGAGCAGGGATTCACTCACATGTAGGTTTTTCAAGAGGTCAATTTCGGCCTGTAGCCCGTCAGTCTCATGGCAGACCACACCGGGCCACATCTACCTACCTCTATCATCCGCAGCTCGCTCTTGGGCAGGTTCGATAGCTTTATCTGCTTCACAGCAACGGCCTCGCCTGTTCCCCAGTGGATTGCCTTGTACACAGCTCCAAATGCCCCCTTGCCCAGGCATTCTCCCAGACGCTATATTAAACCTAGTCAGCGCTTGTATTCCCACGGCACTGGCCGAAGCTCCGCAACAATGGTCTTGCAGGGGTTGCACGCACGTAGTCTTTCAGACCTGGGTCCTGCAGGGCTTTATCACGTCCACCGCTCCCCTTCCTGGGTGTGTTGGGTGTTCTATCATGCCTTGCTGCGACGACAGCTCCCTTTCCATTAGCGGCTTGGTAGTGACGGTCGCCGGTCGAGGAGCCATTGGAAGGATTGGAAGCATGGCCCAAGCTGGGCGCCATGGCCGGCGGTCGACTCGTGCTCGGGCGGTTCTCGCTCAGGACGAAATATAGGTCGGATCGAGGTCGCAAGGGTGGAGGAGCAGGAATTGGGGCGGTGGTGATGGCGGTGGCAGGAGCACGCGTCGTTGGCGATACGGGGCGGAGGCTTTCATTCCAGCAGTGGTTTGTTCCTGTTCGGTAATTTGGTGAATTCGTTTTCTTGGCCCGGCCTTTATGAAACAATACCTAGCAGAGGCGGATTGTCGTTAGGAAAAGAAGCAGGAAAAAGTTGGTTAGATGGCACGGATCGGATCGGATCGGATCGTCGTTGGGTAGTCAGTCTATGTATGTATGGTATACTGGTAGATGATATGTATGGTATGGGACGGTATGGGATGGGATGGGATGGGATGGGATGTAGCTGGTTGCTAGCTGTCCGCTCGATAAGATACGATGTCGTCTGGTGCGTACCGCCTGGTTGGCGAGAGTGTGTGTCAGGTTGTCACTTGATTCTTTTTTTTTCCCTTTCTTTTTTTTTAATCCCCCTTCTCGATGTGGATTGGATCTGGAATGATGTAGCTGCAATGCCGGTGCTGCTGCGTCGTAGTGTTGTTCAGAGGCTTACCTACCTATATCCCCATTCCCTCTGCAACAAAAGCTCGAGATAGGTATTTGTGTGTGCTCTCGCGTGAGCGTGTGCCCAGACGTCTTCAGGGTTTTGGCAGGTAGATGTGACAGATCTCGGAGGGGGGCGGCAGAATAATGCAAAATAGAGGCTTAATTGGTGATGTTAATTTTTAATTGTTACGGGTGCTGGATTTTGCCCAGCATCCGCCCAGCACAAGGCCGCATTCAGGGACGACATCCCACTGGCTCGGTCTTGCAATTTCATGTAAGACCTGCTGCAGCTTGCCTTGGTTTAAGGCCCCCTGCTGTGACCCCGTCGCAGTAGAGGAAAAAAGGTACAAGCAGTCAAGGTAGGACCGAGAGTAACGCTACCACACCTCGACCCTTCCCTCTCTGTACCTACTTTTTTCCCCTTCCTTTTCTCTTTTTCTTGTTTCTTTTTCTCTGTTGCTCCCGCAGTGGGTCGCTTAACCTGCCCGCTTTATGTACTCCCGTACATGCCGACCATGAGAACAAGGTATGTAACCTAACCTAGGTAGCCATTAATGTAATCTATACTAGCATACCTAGGTACGTACATTGTACACGTGTCGGGTAGTAGGTAGATATTATGTTAGGTACCTTACTATTTCATATTGACCTATAGTCATCCATTATTGGAAGTTAAAAGAACCTTAAACACTCAATTTGCTTGCCTGGGTATAAAACTAGGTACATAGGTAATTCTACATATCTACCTAAGGTAGGCAGCTACATGTAGTCACGCGCAGTACATATTGATGCCAATACAGTGACTATTGTTAGATATAAACAGTGCCCGCCAACTACCTAAGTACCTAGGCAATTATCTAAGTTACATAGAAACATACGTTCACCTTCTCATACCTACGCAACCATTCTAGGTATTACATACCTGCCTACGTGTACCATGCACAATGTAAGTCCACATGTAAGGATACAACATTAGAAATCGGCATAGGCGGCTGTATGTTTAACAATTGGCTACGACGCGGCAACCCTAAGCTGGTTGTGGCGGCAGGCTATCTCAATATTATGCTTGCCTTCTTCGACCCTTGTGAAGCTCAGTCTCAGCCGAGCAAAAGCTGGCAGCATCTGTGACCCCCAAGAGATGCTACTTAGCTCCAAATCCATCATAACCCAATCCTCTCAACTATATATACATGTACATCTGGATATAATACAGTCGCAAAATGTGGCTCATTAGTGTAGCACGTAGTATCCCACAGAAAACACGGCGAGCTAGGTATTTCGAGCCGTGCCAAGCATTATGCCCATCGTCATGGGTCAAAAATAATCAGGATCCGGAACGCCATCTTTTTTTCTTCATCCACAGCGTGAATGGAACGCCTCTTTCAAATCCCACATAAGAAACTCAAGGCCTTTCAGTTGGGCTCTCCCCATGACATCGATCGACTAAGGCCAGCTTGAGCCCACCACTCATCAGGAATATCTTGTCGAGCAGCAAGCCCGCGTACTATGCGATGCATGCCCGATAGCCAATCTAGTCTATCACTCTCCGGGTTTTCCGAGCCCTCGGGCGACCGTCGTGATCTCGTCTCGCCTGCGTCGCCACCATACTCAGCCAAAACATCGGCGTAGGAACGCCGGCCGTGGAAAGTGGGACGGCGTGACGGCTCCGTTTGCTGATCCTCACCTTCGCCCTCACTGTCAGAATTCTCGTTAACCGGGTCACACGGCGGTTCGGTCCCCTCCTCTGGGCCCGTAATGGACGTGTTGGACGAGCTGACGTTGGTGCTATGGGACGCCGCTGCCGAGGCAGTCGTAGAGGCAAAAGAGGAACCAACGCTGGGGGGCTGCGGATCCGGTGTCAGCGTAGACTGTAGCGTATCCCAGACTCCATCACCTTCGGGGCTAAGACTTCGATCACGGTCTCCCAGCCCGTCAACGTATCTGACACGGTGACCGGGTCGATAGAGGTCACGAGAGGCGCGGCGGCGCGATCGCTCCGATAGGTTCCGTGATGTTTGCTGACGGCGACGATCTTGCTCGCGAGCCCACGATCGCCGTGCTGCCACGCTAAGCGAAAGGTATCCGGGAGGATCCAAACGGGAAGAAGGTTCGTAGGGGAACGAGCCCGATTCCCAAAGCCGAAACTAGCATTAGACGTCAGCGGCATATCATCGTGCCAATTTCAGAAGCATCATTGTCAAAAAACGGTTATCTTGAAAAGGCCATGGAGGGGAGGGATAGAAGGCTTACAGATCGTGAAGGATTGGTAGCAGGTGTAGGCAAATCAAGACCGTCAACCCCCCAAGAGGGACCACCGATCTCCTGTAAATAGACACTTCCAATATCGAACGTAGGGTTTGATCGAATAGGATCGCGCCTCTCACGTTCCTGCTCGCGGTCGCGGTCGCGCTGACGGTTAAGAATATCATTGCGAAGATCAGATAATACGGGATCTTCTAAGAGGGGAATAGGGTGTTCAGGCGCGCGAGAAGCCTCAGCAGAGCGAGCACTGTTAGCTCTCGCTGCAGCCAAGGGGGCGGGGATATCATCATCACTTTGCAAGGCGGCAAGCATTCGCAGGCGGTGTTCTCGGATTTCATGGAGCTGGCGGCGTCGGTCGGAGCGGCGTATCGGGGATCGCGTGAGCGCGGGGGAGGCAGGGCTCTTTGCGGCCGACTTGGTCGCGACGTCAGACTCGACAGGGGCGATGAACAGTCTGGAAGGTCGAGCAATAATTGTTAGCAAGCCCTGCACCAACGAGTGCAATTGGCCGGTACACAAGACTTATCCAAGATGGACGGGCATGCGTGATCAACAACGAGACACACTATAGGACATGGTATGGCCATGCCATGATGCGATCGCGCTAATACGCGACAGGGGAGATAGGTCGACAATCGAAGTGCGCGCGTCGCAAAGATAATAATTGAGATTGTGGACTTACGGTAGACCCATTTTAGTAGGATGGCTGGTGCGCGTGTGGCCACGGATGCGATGGGGTAACACTGCGGAGGATGAAAGAGACAGGTCAGGGTGGAATTCGAGGCGTCGGCAGTCGGAAGAAGGCCTGCGGGAGGAAGAAAGAGAGGATGAAAGCCAAAGAGGGACAGAGGCTCTTTGGACGGATGCGACCAAGAATCGATGGGGATTAAATGATGCGCGAGAATGCGCGATTGGGATAGTTGTGTGTTGATGGGCGAAATCCCCGATGAATCATTCGTGGGGTCGAGTGTGAATGATGGGAAAGTAAGATCGTGTGGAGGAAAACAGAAGTGCAATGATGTCGGGGTCGTTGAATCAAAACAGAAGAGGAAAATATGAAGCGCCCGTGTCGAAGGGGAAGAGCCCGGTGCAGGATGGGCCCAGGCCCTGGTTGCCAGGTGCAAGGGGGGCGAACTTGATCGGCGCTAGTTCTCGTTAGTGGAAGACTATCTTTGTTCGTGTGCTTTCCATAGTCTCGCAAGTCCCCACTAACCAGGCACTATCGTAGCCTCTCTCCAGGGGCTGCCCACTAAGACACTAGGCTGAATGTTCCCGGGCCCCCCTGTCCGCTTAACGTATAGCCTTATGTCAGCCTGGGCCTGCTGACGGACCTCGCAAAAATCGACAGGCTGAGAACGATCCAGAGTTATATACTCTTTCTTCGACTGAGAACACTGCAGTTGTATGACTCACCCTCCTCAAGCCTCTCTATACCATTCTTTCGCCAGACCAGTAGTACATTTCAAACAAGCACCCCATCCAAGTTTCAGAACTGCTCCTTTTTTTTCTCGCCCAAGCTGCACATGGCGTAGGGCCATTCGCCAATATGATACAGTTAGGGTTGGCACGCATCGCTGCTCTCGTCAAGCACACGCCGCAAACGTGGAAGGCCATCCATGTCGCCGGAACAAATGGCAAGGGATCTATCTGTGCCTACCTGACGGCCATGCTTCGTGCCAATGGAATATCCTGCGGCAAGTTTACTTCGCCACATCTTATCGACAGGTGGGACTGCATCACCATCAACGACAGTGCCGTGTCTGAACACAAGTTCCGTCACTTTGAGGATCTGGTTAAGCAGAGGAATGAGGAGCAGCATCTCGACGCGACCGAATTTGAGTTGTTGACGGCTACTGCCTTTGAGATCTTCGAATCTGAGAAGATTGAAGTCGGTGTCATCGAAGTCGGGCTTGGTGGGAGGCTGGATGCGACGAATGTGTTGAGGCAGAAATCCGTAGCTGTCATATCCAAGATAGGTCTCGACCACCAATCGCTGCTAGGCAACACGCTCGAGGAAGTTGCCATTCAGAAGGCGGGTATCATGCAAACGGGGGTGCCATGTGTGGTGGACGTGAGTAACCCCAAGTCTGTATTGGATGCCATACAGAAACACGCCGATGGCGTAGGTGCCTCTGTGAAGTTTGCCGACCCGCAGTCCAGCAAGCTTGTTGGCAGTGTGGGAGACGAACTTGAATCACACCAATGCCAGAACCTCGCTTGTGCGTACGAGGCTTTCCAACAAGTCTTCCCGCATTATGCAGGGTCCATCGATACTCTCGTGTCGGCCGCTAAGGGCATGACTTGGCCTGGGCGACTGCAGTCACTGGATATCGAACGACTCACCGGTAGAAAGAAGGACGTCTTGCTAGATGGAGCTCATAACCCTCAGTCGGCCGAAGTCCTCTCGGCATTTGTCGAGAAACACCTCAGAAAGGAAGGTCGATCCGTAACTTGGGTTCTTGCTGCTACTGCGGGAAAAGATATTACTGAAATTCTCCGCCTATTGCTACGCACCGGCGACTCCGTTGTAGCGGTCGAATTTGGCCCCGTCGATGGCATGCCTTGGATTGCGCCAAGGAAATCAAGCGATATACTCGGCGCTGCAATTGAATGTGGTGTTGCAATTTCGGCCCAACATGATGCTCGTACGAACCTATTATCAGCACTCGGTTGGGCAAGCGAAACATCTAACGGAGGACCTTTGGTGATTGCAGGAAGCCTCTACTTGGTATCCGACATTTTCAAACTGCTCAAATCAAAGGGTAAGTGAATGCCCAAAATTCAGTCCATTTAACATGGGCCGAGATATTGGCAATACCGAACGCGAGTTCTCGGCGTAGGTCTATTATTACTAGAGATTCAGGCCCATCACTTCAGCGTGGTCATAACCCTTCGATGAATACATGGTCACTAGCTGAGTGATGCCATCGATGTCGTCAGAGCAAGGGTGTTGATCCCACGTTGCGAATCATGATTTCCGTTAGGGATTTCTATATCAGGAACACAATATTTCGTTTCAGCTCTTCCAAGTTGCAGTGGCTTCTCGCCGATGCTTGGCTGGGAAGGAAAAATGCCATAGCTCCTTCGTCAAATCTTCGACGAATGTCATTAACGACCTGTCTTGCTTGATGACCTGCCCGCATACCCTCCAAATCCCCATCCCATCCGCACCCATACTTATAATGGTCTAAAGTACAAACCCGCGCATCATCTCGTTTATGGCACCATCTAAACCTTCGTTCGTGTCAGGCATTTTGAAAGTTTCTTTCATCGTGGCTGACAAAGGTCAAAATATCTAACATGTTCGGATAACGTCATGGCATCCTAGCGAAAATGGGTCTAGCATGAACTAGAACAAAGATTTCGAGAGTTAGGATGCAGGTAAGTGAGTTTCCGAGGGAAACAAAAGTTACAATGCATCCTGATGCCTGCATGTGTACCTAGGCTTGACAAAGGGCTAAATGAATTCCACGGATCTTATCCACGCAGGATTCGGAGGCAGGATGTGGCACAGTAACAGGCCTGCATCTTTCCATACAACCAATCCTCCAGGCATCAGGTTGTGTGTCACTAGCAGCCGATATATCATCTCCTAAAGAGTACACTTGGGAGGCGAGTGTGGACGGGATCAAGCTACTCCTAAACCCAGGTGAGAAAGGTTAAAGGGTATTTCCGCACCAGGGTTTGGTTTTAGGATGAAATATACTCTCTGATTTCCCGAAGGTCGATGGAATACCCCCTAGGCTAGCAGGAACTGGAGGAATTAGAGGGATACAACAATATACCCTAGTTAAATGTTATGACTACCCACGCAACATCTATCTCGGTGACTTCACAACACCAACATCTCAAGAGACGTTTACAATTAGTCGCATCTACCAAAGGGGCACACAGGTAAACGACAACCCATTACATCCCACGGGAAGCATAAGAGCATATCGACAGCTTCTTGTGTCCCCTATCACCTCAACTCAGGGGCAAACCCCTCTCAAATTGTCAATCAGAAATCAGAAGTATACAAATTCAACGTACATGGTGTAATAATCAAGCAATCAACCCGGTCTGCGTGGTCTCTTCCAGTCGGGGGATGGGGAGAGGGGAAATACCCTGCGAAGGGAAACCGTTATATCCATACTTCTCACAATGCAAAGGTTTCGGAAACTTATGCACTAACCCCAATGAATGATGGTCTTGGCCGGTTAGGTTTCACTTGTGGCTGGCTGTCGTATTATTTATGCTCCGCCGTCAGATCAGCTAACTCTTCCGTCTTGCCCAAGAGCCTGCCAAAAAGTAAGTTAACGGCGTAGGACTCACTAGTGTTTGTTTGTCAATTAATTCCTCGAGCAGACAAGTGGCCACAGCCGTCATTAAATACCTCCAACTCATCGTTTACGAATAATACCGTGTCGTAGCTACAATCTGTCGTAAATGATATGGTGCCGCCGGCGCACTTGGCCATCGTCTGCTGCCACGGCATCTGGCTCGGCGGCCCGAAGCGGGGACTCCACGAGCGGGAGTGGCTCATCACCGGGTTTCAGGCGGGCGAGACGCCGACCTTCATCGAGCACATCAAGGCCGGCCTGCGAGTTTTGAGGGATGATAGGCGGTCGGTGTTGATGTTTTCCGGGTGAGATCTTATTTTCCCCTCTTTGTCTAAGAACGTCAATAAACCCCTTTTTCTATTTTATTTCAGGCTTTGGGTATGGATGATTCATGCCAGCTTATGCTTCCATCCATTCTTTACGTTTATTCATTTAGTACATAATAACTGGGTACACTTCTACGATCCCCTTACTGACTACGAATAATTTAATCTAGCGGTCCTACACGCAAGGAGACCCGTCTGCCTGAAGCAAGGAGCTACGCCAACCTAGCCGAAGCGAACTCATTTTTCGGCATAATACCGGCATATGAGGTGCTGGAGAGGATATACTGCGATGAGCAAGCTCTAGACTCGTACTCCAACGTGCTCTTCTCTATCATTCAGTTCTGGCACCACTACGACACCTGGCCGAAGCGAATCACCATCGTAAGCCATGCCTTTAAGCGCGAGCGGCTCGTTGACTGCCACTGCGGAGCTATCGGGTATCCCCTGGAACACGTTACCTTCGTCGGGATCGACCCGCCGGGGATGATTAACGGAACCAACGAAGACGCGATTAAAGGCGTTGCCGAGGCTGTTACCCAGTGGAAAGAGGACCCGCACGGGAAAGGACAGGTATTATCCGGAAAGAGAGCGAAGAGAAACCCCTGGGGCATATCTCAAAGACTATTTTGCACGGACGAGGACCGGATTCGGAGCGGTGTATCGAGTGTCTTCTCAGACGGGCATGAGTATCTCATAGAGGGGGTACCTCAGCCTTGGTGGGCCCAAAAGTCATAAGCTTCAGCCGAAGGATTTGTCCATAGATTTGATACTAATAAGCTAGATCTTCGGGGAAGCGACTTTGGTATCTTTGTCAGATGCGGCCACGACGTCAAGAATGAACCGTGTTGCATCCTTCCTCATCGCAGCATTAAATTCGTGACCAACCCCCTGGTAGACGTTATTCTCGACGTAGACGGCCCCATCTTTGTACCAGGACGTTGCAGCCGCCTTCAGGAAATACAAGAAGGGCTCTGCTGCCGCATATGGGACGAGCTTGTCCGCGCCGCCCGATAGGATCTGGAATCCCTTACCTCGTATCCTCGAGCTAAGCAATGGCCGTATCCGGTCCTGCTCGCCTGTCGAGGGCGTGCGCAATATCTCACCAGTGCCGAAGATGATGCCTTTCGGATCGAACTTCTTACACGCGGCTATCAGCGCATCGGGGAAATCTCTACTTCCAAAGAACGACGCCCCGTCGTCTACTGTCGACCAGGTCTGCAACTTTGAGAGACGCGCACGGTCCTGCATAAGGTCTAGAAAATAGGTACATGTTCGTTAGCGCACCCTACCTTTTTTGTTTACGAATAAATCCAACCTCCGTCTCTCGTTCTCATGTGTGCTAGGTGGTGGTACCAAATCCTACTACTCGCTCTCGACAGCGACTTCGAGATGCGATTGAACTTACTCATGTAATCCGGACACCCAATAACCATAACCCCGGCCGTGACCCTCGGGTCGGCGAACAAGAGCTGCCACGCACTATGTCCCCCCAAGCTAACACCCAACACGACGTTCTGGTCGATGTGTCTCCCGCTGCTAACAACACCCTCCAAAGAAGCTGCCGGGGGTGCCCCCGGACCCCCTCCAGCACCGAACAGATACCCTTCTAGCACGTCGAGCAGGTGTACCGTATCCACAACGGTGCCGGACACAACGCCAAACATATCCTGGGCGTGCGTCGGGTTGCCCTCGCGCCACGCCCCGTTGGCCCGCTCGTCCGCGACGCGCGACCCATGGTTCCGCTGGTCGAATGCCACGGCGATCAGGCCTCGTCCTCTCTTCCCCCTCGACTCGTCGTCGTCGTCCTCGTCGTGATGGAAAGCCCGTAGGACCTGGTGCGCGATATCGGCCATATCTTCCTTCCGCCGCCCTCGCGGGTGGTGCAGCCACAGACACGATACCGAGGGCGCGGCGGGCGGGAGCTCGGCGAGCCCGTAGACGTCGACTTGGAGGCCGGCGATGGGAAGGGTCGTCCTTGAGACGGGAGCGTAGGGCGTCGGGGGCTGCGTTATCGGGTTGGCTTCTGGCATATTATTTTCTGGTGGAAATGGGGGAGGTGAGGTAATGTAATGTAGGTACGCCGAGTTTGGGGGAAGGGGGGGAAGACGTCCGGGCTTCCTATGTCGTCTGGTTCGTTAGGAGAGTTAGGTAGGTATTAACCTCAATACGCACCTCTCCTCTCCAATAATACAGTACTTTATAGATCAACGCGGGGTCTCTTCCGTCATATTAACTGGAGCTTGTTTTTTAGCCGACTATGGATGCTTAGAGTGCCGGTTAGATACAAATCGTTATAATGAGTTTACCATAGATTCCTATAGATACTCCAAAGTGGGTACCCATCCGGAGATCATTCTAAAGGAGTGTTGTTGTGGTGAGATAGATATATCCAGTGAATATGTAGGTACCTAGCTTTCGTTTAAATGAGGACCAATCTAAGCTGCGATAGATGAAGCCATTTTGATATGGCTAGGGCTAAAAAAGATTCCAATGCCACCAGCAACATAAAGTATTGTATATAGCTTTGGTAAAAGAGCGTTGCTAGTGCCAGTTATCTCAGTCGATAGCGCTTAGGTCAACACCAAGGGTCGCCCCAGGAAGAGTATTTCCTCTGTGGAAATGCTAGGACCCCGCGGACCGATCCAACATGTCAATCCAGCATTGCGGGAGCGGATCGTACTCTCTCGCTAGTAGTTCCCATCCACCATCATCTCGTCTTCGTCTACATGCCAGCCTGACCTTTCCCATGGCATGATCGGGCAATACCACGCGAACATCGTGTAATCTATATGATTCGGGTAACGGTGGCAGTATTAGTTCGTGTTTCTCGGGTAAACTGTCGATACGGAACTCGTCGTCCTTGCGAAAGTCGCCGTAAAATCCCTGTTCCTCCATCCTCACGACTTCCTGCGCAATGCGGACGACCAGTTCTCCATCCCACAGCCCTTCTCTGTTTGGAGTGGTGCTCAGCAGTCTTATAGCTTGTAGCCGAAGCCGATGCACCCGGCACTTAAGAGCGACGTAGTAGAGCAGTGGTATCCAACCCTTATCCCCGATACTGGTGCATATCTTTGGAGGACTACCCGGGGCAACATACCAAATGGGGACAAAATACGCAGTCTTCCAGATATCAATTGCCTGTGTCACTAATAAGAGAAATTTGTCCGTCTGGCTGTCAAATCTAGACTCATCCGTCGGGTGGATACATGTATCAACCATAATTTTGGCCATCGTGGAATAGGCGCGTAGGAGTTTGTATGCTAACGCCTCGCGACGATTGATTCCAGATTTCGTACTAGTCTTCGATGCTTTGTACGCTTTGAGCCAGGAAGTCAATTCCTCCTGGAGACGACCCTGTTCGTCTATACCCCTAGCAACAGATCCGGCATCGTGAGTATTTCCTTGCTTGGAGCGCTGGTCGCCGAAATATAGTATCTCGCCTAGTAATCGATCTAAACATTGGGTCGCATGGTTCGCGGACTGAAACACCTTTGGGAGCGGCTCTGATGGGAAGATTTGCAACCCTGCGTAGAGGTGTGGAGGACTTTGTCCGAAAAGTGCTGCTGTAACATGAAGCCTTACGAATATTTCGATGATCCAGTCGTTAACATGTCCGCGAGGAGATCGAAGGATACTCGTCCTATCATCAATCGTATTGGGGTAAGTTTGAGTTTGCGTAAGGAGCTTCAGGCCACTCTGGAGGTGGGTGATCCCGGCGTTATAGTGACCGAGGAACGTTTCTAGGAAACTAAATATTGCACAAGTAACGAGAGCCACGTGCATCGACCGCCGGTTTCCGGCCAGGAAATGGGGTTGAAGCTGACGGATTGCTTGGCTATATTCCCGCAAGGTGAACTGTTGTTGTGAATCCAGTGCATATTCTGTCATCTTCGGCTTGTCATCCTCAAGGCTCTCTCTCTTGTGTGCAGAGCTGAGTGCCAAGACTGCATGCCACACCGCGGGCTCAACTGCGCACCCCTGAAACACCAGTGTTTCCCAGAAAGCCGAGGAGCAGGCGCCGGGAAATTTGATAACGGTCCGGTACATAAACCATTGAAAGTAATCCCCTCTCTCAGGGGTCGCTCCGCCAATAATAGTACGTGGATTATACAGTGCAAACTTGGCGCAGTCTTCTCGAGCAGCGGAACGATTGCCATAGGCATTGCCGCCGCCTCCCCAGATCCCGTAGCCATCGCATACACGGCCTGTCGAGACGCAGCGATGACATGCGGGACGGCCTTCATCGCACTTTACCTTTCGAATCCTGCATACAAGACGATTGGTTCTGCTGGTTCCCTAAGAATAAGGGGTATAAGACTGAAACTCACTTGCATGTACGACATCCTGTCTTCACCTTCGCCTTACTCCTGATCGGATGAGGGCTCTTATTAGCCACCATAGCGAGTCGTCGATATCCTCTATTGAAAATGTAAACAGAATCTCCACAAATTACCGGCTAAGAAATTACAGTAGAGTAATGGACGGAGGGCCATGTAGACAACATGAAGTTTCAAAAGTTGACGCCCAGTGTGAATATAAAAATAGTCCTGCATACATTGTACCGATCGGGAGGAGCTGGGCATATCCATAATAGAGCCGCATTATGTACCCTACGTAGTTCCGATTAGTGTGCTCGGATCTTACGCATGTTGATTGGCTAGCACAACTCCCTGTCAGCAACTAGCGTCCTAGCTATACTGTGCATGTATGTCACAAGCGTGAATGAAGAGTGGGAGTCTCACCAAAACCCCACTGAACCTATGTATTATTTCAGTGAACTATGTTCTGACATTAACTAAATTTTCACTCCATCCGTGGACGACTGCTTACCCTAGATTCACGATGCGTGGTCACCACAAGCAGTCAGGTCCCCAAACAATTTTATTATTGAGACTTAAGTAGTTCCTACACTTAGATTGGCCATCGGTCGTGCGCAGGTAATGTTGAGTCTTTTATTCAGTTAGCCTCACAATTTGCAAAACCGCCGGTAGGACATATCAACTTCAGGTTGTTGAATCCTCACCCGAATATAAAGGCACCCCTAATAATAATTGGCTTGGAGCACTCGGGCCATACAACCTTGTCCAGATTTCCCTCATGAGTATTTATACCCTTCAGTCTCCCGGTTAGCGGAGACGATGTACCAGATATTATGAAACCATCATCGCTTTTCCTTAGCCGTTGGGTATCCGGAGACTTCAGTTCCAACAGCCCGCTGTCCGTCACGAAAAGGTTAGGCTATCGAGGAAGTCTACAAGGGATGCTAGGGCAAGATGCACCTCGAACGCAGGGCGCGGCAGGCTCCTCCAGATTGCCACGCCCCGTAGGGCTCGTCGTTCTCAACTGGCTACGGTTTTGGCTCTAGACGAGTAGAAAGTATACTTGGACGATTTCACTAACTAAACAAACCAACATGAATCGAATCTTGTCGATCACTATTGAATCGTGTCCAACCATCCTCTTAACCTGTTTCTTATCCACCGAGAGCCCTTCTGCTTCATATAGACACGCTAGTCTTGTGAAATTTGGAGCCCAAGTTGGAATATCTCTGTCATCCTTGCCTCCACACATTTCTGGCCAGATTCGACGAGGATAATAGAAAAACATGTCCGCCCAGCCATCGAAAATGAGAAGGTATGCCGTCAGCTTTGCGAAGAGCTTCGGCACAGGAACCGTATAATCAGGCTTGATTATGTCCCTGAACACAGGCTCTATCAACTCACGTAGGCCTTGCAAGATATCGAGAGGGTTTGTGCAATACGACTTGAGCTTTATGTATTCAAAGTCCGGATATTCTAGGGCTAACAACGGCCGCATCAACCCTTAACGGCATCAGCTCGACGAACTCGGCAACCACAAATCGCCCATTCGCAACTTCGTAACGCCTGTACAGGAAAATCAATCTCTTTATTCTACTTAGGGTCACGGCCGTTGCCTCTACCCCCATGGTCTTCTTGTTCTTCGCCGCTTTCATATGGTGCTTCACTTGCCATTTCGGCGAGCGGAGAGAGTTAGAAGCATAGGATGTGTGGGCAAGTACCGATCGACAGTAAAGCTTGGTCTCAAGTAGAAATGTTCATTATTTCTAGTTTGATTAGAACGGTATGCGGCGGTATAATAGTTCATAATGATAGGTACAGCTAGTAATACTGCAGGAAAATGGCTACTTCACTGATAACCGAATTGGGCAGAAACGTTCTCTATAGGATCCGAAAGCACGTTCTATTATTCCCTTCTCACCCTAACTAGATGTTGGGAGTCGAGCATGTGAGGCATTGTCAACATTTCCGAGCCTCGATTTCGAAAGAGAATGCCCGGCCGGGTACTGATTGTATGTTCAACTAACGTATATGTGTCGTCGGCAATCATTTCATTGGAGGTCTTTCAAACGGACTCTTTGTGAGAAGAGTCTGGTTATCTCTTGAGTTAAGCACATGGTTTAGTAACTAGAGAAGCTATAATAAATTAGTGACTTCGGTTTCTATAGTCTGAAACTCTTTACTAGAAATACCTACTTGGTCAACACAGACCTGCTAAGTAAGAATTTAAGAAGGAGGGCCTACGTACGCAGTTAACGACGATTTAAACACGGCGAAATAGGGCATTAAACTACAAGCGGTAAATTGAGGCTGAATGGGAATATTGTAATTGTCACGGACAGGTGGCCCGTGCTTTAGGCAAATATATAGTACTTTCGTAGTAGGTGCAAAAAAGGAGCTTCCCTCCTCTCTAGTGCAACAACAAGTAACATACGTACCTTTACAATAGAAATTGAGAGCCCTTAGGGAGCTTCAGCCTACAGGCATTTTCATACGCTTTTTCGACCTTATATAGGCCCTAGCGCTTCTAGTCTAATTTCTTCATCGGCCGAAACGTCTTAATATATTTAATGTTTAAAAACACTATAACGTACTACACAAGCGAGTGGACGAAACAAGCTCGCGGACGAAATGGTTTCCCATACAAAATCGACTTTTTCGAAAATTCATAACTTTACGCGTAAAAATCGGAAAAATCTCGGACCCTTTTTTCTCATTATATAACTATATAGTTTAACTAAAATAAAATTCTAAAAAATCAATATTAAAACCCACGAAAAAAAACGCGTAAAAACTAAAATCATAATAAAACGTATAAACCTTTTTACGTATTTCTTTATATATCTCACTTTTTTATTTTTTTATTTTTTTTAATTAAACTATATAATTATATAATTAAAAAAAGGGTTTAAGATCTTTCTGATTTCTACATGTAAAGTTATAAATTTTCGAAAAAGTCGATTTTATATAAGAAACTATTTTATTTATGAGCCTGTTTCGTTTATTCGCTTATATAATACGTTATATATATATATAAATTATTTTTAAACTTATATTAAAACGATAATTAAAAACGTTTTTAAATTTTTAATAAGTTTTATTATTATATTAACGATATAATATAACGTTATTATTTTTATTTTAATAAATAAAATAAAGTTTTTAATATTAAAGGTATTAAAAGTGATATTAAAAGTTAAAATAAAATCGATATTTAAAATAAGTATAAAAAAAGCCGAAACTAGGTAAATTTGGTTTTATAAAAAACATGAAATTTATTATAACATTATTTAAATTTTTATTTATTAATATTAAACTTATTTTAAAAGAGTTTTATTAATTTAATATAATAAAAACACGCGTTAATTATCAAGATATAATATTTGTTTTAAGTTTTAAGTAATTAAAAGTAATTGTTAAAGTTTCGCGAGTATTATTATAATTATTAATAAACTTATTTAAAAAGCTTTATAATAACGGTGTTATAAGGGGCTAGTTAGCCACAAGGTGGCTAAGCTAGCTTATATGACAAGATTAAAGCCTTGGATTTCACTTTTATAAGTGAAATTACTGACCTTTTAAGTTATTAACGTAGCGGCTACAAAGCACCATTGTGACAAACGGCGTCATAATAATAATATTATAAATAAAAATAATAATTTAAGTTAAGTTATAAAAAAATCTTAATTAAACATAATATAAATTGTTTTTATAAGGGTTTTAACTTTAATTTATTAGATTTTTTTATTTTAAAAAAATTAATAATAATTATTTATTTTTAATATTATTAAGTTAATATAATAATACGATTATTAATATTTTTAAAAGGTAAAGTTATAAATTTTCGAAAAAGTCGATTTTATATAAAAAATTATTTTGTTCGTAAGCTTGTTTTATTTATTTGTTTATATAGTATATTAACTTTATATATATATTATAATATTAAACACACTTTTTAATAATTAATTTTTATCTTTTTATAATATAAGCTTTTTTATTAAATCGTTATTACTTTAATTAAATATTATAAAAAAAGCTTCTTAATAATTAAAATTAATGCGTATATATAAAAGGTATATAAATAATAGTAGAATTATGTGGAGAGAAGGGGGGAGCCTTGTAAGCCGCAAGCTTGTAAGCTCTATATAGACCTTTATCTCCCTTATCTAACTAGGCTATCTAGGGCTAGGGCCCACAAGGTCCTTCGGACCTTTATAACCTCGTATTAAAAACTTTAAATTTAATATATTTAATAAATTATAATTTTAAATAAATAACGACTCTTTATTTATTTTATTATAAAAACGATATTATAATAAATATAATTTAAATTTATAATTAAATTAAAATATTAATTTAAAAAGTTTATAAAAACGTTTATATTAAAACTTTTATTTAAATAACGAGATAAATAACTTATTAATTTATATAAAATATTTAATTTTACATATAAAAATCGAAAAAGTTTTAAACTTTTTTTTAATTATATAATTATATAATTTAATTAAAAAAGTGAAATATATAAAGAAATACGTAAAAAGGTTTATATGTTTTATTATAATTTTAATTTTTACGCGTTTTCGTTTTATATTTTTTAATATTAATTTCTTAGATTTTCATTTTAATTAAACTATATAATTATATAACTAAAAAAAAAAGGTTTAGGACTTTTCCGATTTTTGCGTGTAAAGTTATAAATTTTCGAAAAAGTCGATTTTATATAAAAAACCATTTTATTTATAAGCTTGTTTCGTTTATTTGCTTATATAATATGTTAATATAAATAAAGTAATATAAAGATATAAAGATATAAAAAAAGGTAATAAATTAATAATAAAATGTTTAACTTTTAAAGCTTTATTAAAGTGTTACGAACCAACCAGGGTAAGCAGTCAAATGATAAGGGTACTGTTCCCACTCTTCTTGCGTCCGCACCGGACATAGATCCTGGAAAGGAAAGCGACCCATTGTCACGTGGTATAGATAAGTGTGGATGAACTCATCCAACAGCATCCAGTGGAGAACGGATGAGTGTGGATAAACTCATCCAAAGGTATTTAACATACCAGTTATGAGGAATGAAGGGCAGAATAAACAAATATAAAAAGAACGGGATTTCTTATGTATTTAGTCATTCATTTTTTTAGTGCCTTAGCTATCAATCTAAAACTATAATCACTCCTTAATACTATAGTGAGAGTACCTTGAAATCTCTCTAACGAAAAAGACAAAGTGAATCTCTTGAACCAATCTCAATCCACTATTACCTTTAAATCAAGAAAACCTAGTACGTACTCACCTGTGAAGTCAGCTAACTAGGAACACACAGGGAGGTTCGTCACATAAAGCTCTTTTTTATAAATTTAATCTTTTATTTTATTATATACTTATATTATAATTTAATAATATTAAGCTTAATAATAAAATAATAAAGTTAAAATAAAACTTAAAATGTATTTAATTATTAAAATAACTTTAATAACCATTTTAAATTTTCTTTTTCTTTTTACTTTTAATATTTTTATTAATATATTAAGAAATTAAGTATTATTTTTAACCACTTTATATTGTTATAATAATATATAACGTTATATTTCTCTTATTATTTTATATTAAATGTTATTAATTAAAGAAAACGTAATTATTTATAATAAATTATATATATATTTATATTTAGATATTTATAAGGCTTATTAATAATTAGCTTAAAAGGTTATTAATATAGTGAAATATAAAGGTTATTAGCAAGTAACTTAAAAAGGAGTAAAATTAAGAGGCTTAGCTCGAAAGGGTGAAATTAAATAGCTAAGCTCGAAGAGGTATCGACAAGAGGATTAAATTTATAAAATTTTATAGTTATTAATAACGCTTTTTAAAACTCACTACGTAACATATAATAATTTTATGTTAATAATGTTAAAATTTAATATAATGTTAATAACAAGTTTATAAAATTTTAAAGCTATTAATAACATTTTTTAAAACTTGTTATATAACGTTTAACGATTTATATTAATAATATTAAAATTATAATAATTATTTATAATAAAGCTTTTATTAAATGTAATATTAATAACATCGAAATTATATTAATAATAATAAATGCCTTTTTATAAAACTTAATTAAATTAAACTAGTTATAAATACGTGTTAATAACGTTAAATTTATAAAATCTCAAGGTTATTAATAATACTTTTTAAAACTTATTATAACGTGTCTTATAAACGAATGGGCCATATAAACGAGTGAGTTACTTAATTTCCCATATAAAATCGACTTTTTTAAAAATTTATAACTTTACACGTAAAAATCGTAAAAATCTCGAATCTTTTTTTTTAGTTATATAATTATAAAGTTTAATTAAAAGTAAAATTAAAAAAATAAAAATAAAAATGTACAAAGAAATACGTAAAAAGGTCCGTGCGTTTTGTTTTAATTTTAGTTTTTACGCGTTTTCTTTTCGCTTTTTTTGAAATTAAATTTTTCGATTTTATTTTTAGTTAAACTGAATAATTATATAACTAATAAAAAAGGTTCGAGATTTTTACGATTTTTACGTGTAAAGTTATAAACTTTCGAAAAAGTCGATTTTATATGGGAAATCAAGTGACTTACTCGCTTATATGGCTTACTCGTTTATAAAACATGTTAATTATTTCGGTAAAGCGTTATTTTAATTAAATATATTAAATTATATTAAGTAATATTTATTTAAAATTAATAATACTAATAATAATAATTTTAGTCATATTAAACTATTACATTAAAATTATATATTTTATATGGTTATATATATCTTTAAAAGTAATTAAAATATCCTAGTTAAACAAAGCACGTAAAAAGCTTAAAAAAGGGAGAGTAAAGCCGAGTGTGTTAAGGATCATATTTACCTAAGCTCTTTATTAGACCTCGCCAGGTTTTCGGGTAGGTGATCCCTGGATCATAATTACGATAAAACTGTGGATTAATAAGAGTTACACAAAGCTCTTTCACAGGTCTCATGACGGGGTCGTGTTATCAGCTGTTTCACAGCTAATCGATATGTCACCCGCTCTACCCTAGGATTGCGGTGTGCCACTGTTTAACTACCTAAAGCCCTTTAGCAATAGCCAAAGTTGAGGTGATTAGATTTTGACGAGAATCTCACCAAAGCTAATATACTGATTATTATTCTTGTTGTGATCTTGTTAAAGCGGCTTCGCGGCAGCTACCTTGTCCCTTCCCGTTAGTGTACCTCCTATTTCTGCTTTACATGGGAGTGAAAGAGCGTAAAAGGTACTTTCCAGTTGTTGTTTGTCATAACTTTCTTCCGCTTCGGCTAACGTCGCGGTACGGTACGTCCTTACGTACGTTCTTCATCCAAACTCCAAGCCTCACCTCAAGGGGCAGGCAACCCCGAGAGATGTTGACTTTAATTTGGAGGTTTGTCCTACCCACCACCCCACGACCGGGTATATAAAGGTCTTTACCTCTGGCCTACGTGCGGCGTTAACTTCTACTATTCTTTAGCTTACAGACAAAACAACAAACGTTTGAGCTTGTGATAATAGCTTCCTTCGTCTCGAAAAGCAGGATAAGACCTTGAGATACACACTCGACATTACCAACACACAGCTATAAAATCAACACATAATATCGAAGTCAAGAGAAAGGATATTCGACTTACTGCAGCTATGAGTAGTTATAGGCACAATATTCATGGGGGAGGTAGTTATGGGGATGGTAGTCATAGCGATGGTAGTTATGGGCGCAGCCACCAGGGACGGTACTCCCAGAGTTCTCAAGTGAACTATCAGTCTCAGAATTTCGAACAGACAGAAGAGTCCCAACAAAACGATGAGAACTTGGAGATAGACACCCAGGTGGATCAGGACGCATTAGGGACAACTTACGTCCATTATTCCAACGACGGTAGTACATGGAACCCGGCGGTACCCACCGAAGCAAGCGACCAGCTCCAAATCCCGGTTCTGCAAATGAACGATAGAGCATCCATAATACACCCGGGCTCCATCTCGTCAGCGGCATATACGGGCCATCATTATTCCAATGTCTCTTCAGACTGCTTGACCTATGACGACAACGAGTCGGCATTCACAACAGGAGCCTTTCATCAGAACAACCCATACAATCAAGGACAAACCCCCAATTACGGCGGGTACGCGTTGCACAATGTTAATGGTGAGCCGAAATCCTTGATCTCAAAGTCAGCAGCACGGGAGAGTTTGGATCGTGCTACCGAAAGTAGCAGGAAGACAATTGAAAGGGGGGCAAACAAACTCAAGGATGCAGTGAGCGAGGCCAAGGATAAAACCAAAAAAGTGCTCAAAAGGAGCCATCATAGAAAGCGTTAATCCATTCGTCGAACTTTTTTGACGAGAGGGATATGGTGAAATGTGTGGGAGAGACAGAGAGAAAGCAGTAGCAGAGCTAAGAAAGAAAGAAAAGTCTTAAGAGGAACCCTTTCGTTGTTGGATCACTGTCATTATATTTACTGGTTTTCCTTACCACTACACATCTCCGATCCCAATACTCCAAATCTAACAAATATGGCAATTTACTATATTGAGTCATGTGTTAGGTATTTGTGAACATGGTCAGTGAGATGATGAGGGCTAACATACCCCCTATCTATCCCGACCTACCCCTTTGAGGTAAAGCTAGCGATCTTATATAATTATTTGCTCGGGTTACTTACTAGCGATGCGAAATAATAAAACGGGTCTCCCTATAAAGATGTAATTATATATCATTATAGATTATTTAACTTTATTAGGCCTTTATTTAAACTCATTGTTTAACCGGTCGTTTATATATATAAATAGGAAATTTACTTGGATAAAGCTATTATATATTAGATGATAAGTCATGTATATTTACTCACATGAGTGTATAAATACCACAATAGTTTGCTAATTTAAAAAGACAGGGTATGCTGCTCTCGGTGATATTAGGATTTTATTAAAGTAAACTAGTACTAGATCAAGGTGACCAACCTACGGTGCAACTTTAAGGCACAGACTCGCTCTAGAATAATGTCCAACTCCTACTTAATAGACTGGTATTTATATTATATGAGCTCCTTTAATGCATGCGAAAGCTCTTCACAGCGTACAGAATAGTCTACGCAGTTAGTTGTGTTTAGTTGAATGAACATCCGTTTCGTTGTCTAATATTGGTGGATAAATGTTCGACGACAGTGAGATACATAAAATTATTAGCTTCGGCCTTCTAGATATTAGACGCATTCACACGTATTTAAAATTTCTTTTTCTGTGTCGCTTTGTTCGTATCTGTGACTTTGGTCAGAATGTCTTATTGCTCTTGCATCTAGCCTAATCGTATTAGAGAGCTCTGGTTTTTATTATGAGACCAGATCTATTCTGTAACAAGCATTTCCCGCAACTGTTGAAATGCCGTATATTATCAAGGAATAGATGTGTATAGTGATAAACGTGTACAGCTCCTACATAATATACAAATCAAAATCAAAGACCAGAATAGTAAAATTGTAATAAGAGATAATTATTGTCCGTTACGAAGGGTTGATCTCCCATGTAGAGATCCTTGCCCCAGTCCTCTTCCGTATCCCTTTCATGATAGTGGCTTCCAGTTTCTCCATGTGGTGCACGTCCTCGTCCTCGTCCTCGGCGGCCTTCTTGCCGATGAACTGGTCGAACCTCCACCAGAACCCCACTATCACGATAGTCAGGGGCACAGTGATCACGAAGTAGACCCACAGACTTCTTGAGACTGTCCCGGGCCTGTCTGTGGAAAGGATGTAAGTGACCATTAGGTTTCATCATGGATAGTAGGATCACGGTGTGAGGGTGGATTGCTGGGGACAGGCTCTTACCACCGCTGAAGTCGAAGAACGACATGCTGAAAAGCGACGAAACGAAAGTCCCTGGTAGGAATATGGACCCGAGAAACGTCAGCGTCTTCATCGAACTGCTGTCTCGCTTGCTAGCATCTGCTAGGCGGTGTTGTTGGGCTGCGATTCTAAGGCTGAGCCTCGACTCCCTCTGGTTGATGATACTATGCATCTGGCGCAAAAAGTTATGCCCCCGATCAGCAGCTGTTACACTTAAAGAAAAAAAGGGGGTGGGCTGGGCTAGGCAGTTTTGAAATCAACGGTCACAAATAAGTAGCCACTTACCACTTCCCGCTGCATATTCAGCCGCTCGAGGGAGACGTGTGTGTAGTTCTCCAACCCCTCCAGCTTTACGGTCAGGAAATCCAGCCGGCTAAGCAGGTCGCGGTGGAGCCTCTGCAGCGCTTTGTCAGCCCTATCCGCGTCCGGCAGGTCCGACCAGAAGCGCTCCATCGCCTCCGCGACGCGCCTGACCACGTTGCGCCACGCCTGCGGGCGCTTCTGCAACACCTCACACTTGCAGTTTGTCAAGTCGCGGCCCATGGCGTCGATGTCGATGTCGGTGTCGGGCTTGTAGCCCGCGGCCGCGTCGACGGTGTAGCGCCGGCTCAGGCCCCGCTCGAGCCGGCGTAGCTGCTCGCGCGCATCGCGCTGCTCCTGGTCGCTGCGCGCCGAGAAGCTCAGGGTCAGCATCAGGATCGGCAGGAGCAGGGGGTGTGCGGCGGGGCGGGCGCACGCCGCGAGCTGCCGCAGGAGGTCCCCTATATTGGCGCTGGCGGTCCCCTTAACGTAGCCGGACGTGATCCTGGTGTTATAGGAGTACGAGAGTATCATTTCCCACCCCCGAGTGGTCCCTCTCCATTGCACGTCGGACTTTCGGAAGACTAGTTCTAGAGTGGTGAGTGGGATGTTAGCTTGGCGAGTCTCTAGTGAACCTAATTATTCTATAAGATGGGATTTGGTGGAGGTAAAAAGTTGCCGCAACCCCTATCTTCCGAAGGGAGTTTTATAGCGTAGTTAGACTCTTTGGGGAATGCTGCACGATGAACTCACGTAACGTAGGTTCGGCCGAGTCCGCATCGTAAGTCCACCAAAAGAACGGCCCGACGGCCGCAGACGTTTCCAGAGCCCTCAGGGGCAGGTGCATCTTCCTCACGAGAGACTCGTACGAATCGAGAGGTAGAGATACCACGTTGGACGCAAAAGTTCGCGGATTCGTTGCCTTTTGTTGATACCTTTGACGTAGTTAGGTTGTTGCACATCGTTTTCCATTCCTTGCGCTTTACAAGCACGAGACACCACTCACACAAGACGTATACCGTTTGAAAATTGTGAGGCATTCAGGGGTGAGAACGCTCCCTGCGACAAGAATGCTTGAAGTCAGCATTTATCTGCCCTTCGGCGACCTTCGCCTTGATAATACTGAGGAGAGACGGAACCTTGCGGGAAAGGAAATTCTCAAAATCCTCGGAACTTAAAGAGTGCGATTCTGCAGAACTCTGAAGCGGATCCTACTCATTTTCACACTAATTGTCAGTGAGGGATGATATATTTTAAGGTTGATGCACCGATCTTGGTACTGTATACCTGGTAGTTCAGTATCTCGATATAGCTCTTCGGTTCTGGAATACTCTCTAACAACCTCAACTGGTCTGAGAACAAGAATTCATCCATATTTATGACCTGAAGTACAAGTCTTTCGGAATGAACAAGTTATATATAAAATACAAAATAGAATCTTATTTAGCAGCCAGGCAGCGAGGCGGTTATATACTCTTAAAAAGGGGGTAACTTGCAAACATGTGTTAAATAGAAGCAAGGCCAAAATCTACTTTTATAAGCAGACTTGTCTACAGAACTGATATGCCCTAAGAAGGACAAAAGGGCTTATCGGGCCGGTTAGGTATATATACCAGAGCCGCAGCCTTGCGGTACGTCACCTTTCCCCTCACAAAGGTATCATGCAGGCCTTTACTGTCTGACACCTGCACATCCTTCATTGGTTGGACCTGAAGCTGCCTAAACCAAATGTACAGGCCCGATGTGCACACCGAACCTTGTTCTATACACCGGATATTCGAAACCCCAACTCGGGCATGTCTTCCGAGTTTGAATTCATACAAAAAGGCGGGACACAGAAGAACGCCCGGCTCATAGGTGGCTGTATAGGTAGTCATTTAATTAGTCATGGGAAAGCATCGTGTGGCAATGCCCTACGGTCATCACTTTGATGCTGGATCTTATAACCCATTAAGTGCGTAAGCAGGCCACAAGGCCTACATGCTCCTGAGTATATCCTCTATAAAATAATGGGATTGTGGTAAAAAGAATAGGAAGGATGGAAATGACCATCAGCGAGACATAATACGGGCCAAGAACAGTGTGGTGATGTTATCTAAAGGAGAAATTAAGTGCAGATAGCTGAGGGGTAAGCCCGAAGCTATACGTTTAATTCCACAATGGTGATGTCCCTGTGGGTGTTTGTATTGTTGAATTGCATGGATCGCGATCCTTTAGGACAGTTAACCTGTATGCCTAACTATTTATACAATAAGTTCGTCGGCCTGGAGTGCGCCAGAACTTCCGTGCCTTATCCGTCTATATCCCAATCTATGTCCTAATTTGTCCATAGTCCCGATGCCGAATATGTCTGTTTATTCTCCTTATTTAGGTATACAAGAACATTAAGCAAAGACATTATTTGAGTCCGCAGATTTGCGTAATTAGAAGGTCACAATGTGGAACTTAGCATTCCTTCCAAACCGCCGAACTTCTCCCTGAGGAACTTCTGTACTTCCTTGTTGCCGCCTAACCCGGCGAGCAGACCCGAAGAGTCTCCCTCGATCTTGAGCCCGTGGAGTCCCGTCGCTCGGGAGAGGGCGACATACACTTGGCCCTCCTCGAAGGCCTTGGAGAGATCAACGATGACACGCTCCAGAGTCAGACTCTGACTTTTATGGATAGTCATCGCCCACGCGGGAGCCAGAGGGATCTGGGTTCGGATAAGCAGACTGTGAGGCGAGTCGTCGCCCAGCTCGGCAATGGAGCAGCTGGCGTAGATGGTACGGACGTAGCCGTTGTGAAACCGGACGATCGGCCACACCTTGTGGCTCGCGCCCTTGTCGAGTATGAATCGCTTGATATAGTCCTCCTTCATTAAGGCGCGATCGCCAAAGATCCTGTTCTCGGGCTCATTCTTACCGACCTTGGCCTTAGGTAGTTTGTTGCGGTCGTACTTCTCAAATCCGCAGACGATTCCTTGACTACCGTTGCAGAGTCCCATGGATAGGTCTAGGTTCACGAGCAGGACAACGAGCATGCCTTGTTTGAGCTGAACGCACTCGTCGAATCGATGGTCTTCTAGGGCGCGCAGAGGTCCTGCAGTCTGCGGCCCTACAGCTTTACGAGCTCCTTTCCAATGTAGATGAGGATGGCGCTCGCTCTGCCATATGAAGTCATCCATACACCAGTAAATGTGGTTTAGGCTCCTTAGCTTCGCAAATTCAATTCGGTTTATCCTTGCGACATCATCCTTGGTAGAGAATAGTCTGACTGCGTGTTGAACCATGGATTTATGGTTCATTAGGATATCTGTATCCGCAGCAGAAAGTTTCTCTCCAATTCTACATTTTTGCAGTATACGTATAAATGTCTGGTCGTTTTGGCGGTGGATCGTGTTGAGATGAACATGGACGAAGCCGCACTCCTCCCAGGCCTTGCTTCGGAATGCCCACTTGTCTTCGTCTCGGTATTCTCCGTGGCGATGGCAAACATAAATCTTGCCAGAGGCAGAATACTTTTCGGCAAGCTCGAATCCACACTGTATGCAATATTGAAAAGGCCTGACCGGTGGTAGCTGACAAAAATCCCCTGTTACTACGATCTGGACTCCTCCAAATGCGGGTTGTACATCCAGCTTTGGCTGAAACCGAGCTGATTTCATAACCTCGTTTAGCCTTTCAAAATGGTGGTTCTCCACCATACTAATCTCGTCGATGACAAGGACATCAGTTTCCGTGAACCGTTTCCAGACGAATCGACCGTGGGCTGCCTTCTTCAGCTCTTCAAGCGGGTGTTTGTGATGGTCTGGAGTCCAGCCAGCGTATGTCCAGGTAGTCGACCCATTAACTTGCAAAGCCGCACGACCGGTAGGTGCTAGGATGCGGACTCTCTTCCCCATGTCTCGGAGCCGTCTAGTGAAGGCTTTCAGTACGGTCGATTTACCACAGCCAGCGGAGCCCGTATAAAACACGTTTCTACCGCTTGCTATCAGATCGACCAGTTGTGCTTGCTCCGGGCAGAGCTGAGGCTCGTCCGGGGTGATGGCATCAGAGGTGCTGGGAATGGAGGTGGGCATGGAGGCGGCAGCAGAGGTATTTGGTATTGGTATCTTGCAGTGCCGCGGTATTTCCGGCGAGGATGTCGGCGTTGTTGTAGATTCGTTCGAACTCGCTGCCGGCCATACTGTGGGCAAGAGTGTGGGAGACGAGGTTGGATCGCTTGTGTGAGTACGAAGTGGTCCGACGCTCAGAGGCAGACCACCAGACGGCCGAGTCTCGGCCCGCTTTCGCTTAGAGCTGGACGACTTCTTGTGCGGCAATATGGCATTCCCATTACTATCATGGCCACGGTTCTCCTCATCCTCGTCCTCATCGGAGCTCAGGAAGCTGATGACTTCCGTTGAGGTTTGTTGGACTTTCTGCCGCTTTTGGCTGGGCGGGGATGGTTCCTGGCCATGCGCAGTCGATGCCCATTGTTGCGATTGGGTTGCGGACGAGGGATCGGTGTAAGTCCCATGGGATACAACGGAGGATGGGGCGTCGAGTCCCCAGGTTGGTCCTAGGGCTAGGAGGGGTAGATGTGTCAGCTTAAGACGCAGCAGGTATCCCATTCGACAGTCTTACCAAAGTCATTATGGGTCGGATTGGACATATTAGGCCGAGCCTGCAGGAATGTGTAGTTACTGTCTGAGGTTAGTAATAATTAATAAAACCCGACGCGCCTATTATTCCGCGACCGCGTCGAGGACTTATTAATATGGGGCCAATTGCATCATAGGGTACGTACCCACCTGCCTAGCTTACCTAAGGTACATGTATTTATTGATACCACGTACAGTGTGGAATTGTTCTCCTGCTCACGGTATAGCACTTAGTAAATCTTGTGAACCAACCAGGTGCAAGACCTTGGACAAAAACAGAATACACTTGTATATTACAACACTGCTTATCTAAATAATACAAAATATTCACATGAGGTTGCATCGATACAATATCGCCGGAGTGCTTCTAGTAAGATTCTCGTTAAATACTGCGGCCTTGATAGCTATCGATCAACTTGGAGGTCTTATATATCTACTTACCTAAGAGAGGAACTATTTTTAATGTGTTTTGTCTATCCGCCCCTTTTCCCCCATGCCGCAGTGAGAGAAATTCAGAATTTGAAAATCATCTTAAGACTCCGTCTAGTCGCATGGAGTTTACAACTCTATCGTAGAAAGGGGGTCTCTTATGAGTCAAGCTAGCTTCAAATCTTACACAGCTTGAAGCAGCCTTATTCATAGCATCAGAATCAACTACTTAAAATACCTAAGAAACATATTAATTAAATATATATAACCTAGTACCTAGGTAGTCAAAGAACTTGGGAGATAAGACGTGGCTAAAAACACAGTAGACCGGTCGTGTCGGCACGACCGAATAGAATTTCCGAAGTGTGTCAGACAGCCTGCCGGCTATTGGGCATGGCTGTTGAGCAATAAAATGCGCCAGGAGAAAAAACTTAAGGTCTCACATATTGTAAGCCAGTCCACGCATTCGCTTGCTGTGTGTTACAACTCGACAAGTATCTGCGGGGTTTAATGCAACTAAGCCTCCAAACCTCGTCACAAACAGAATTCTCACCAGTAGAGCGGTAGCTTCATCTTAAATATGGGAAGTGTTGGCACCAAGAACAATTCCGTTGACCTACCCCTATTGAGCATTCACATAAGTTATCTAACAACCAAGAATGACTTCCTCTACAACTCGTCCTGCAGGCCCTCTGCAGAGGACAATGTCATTGAATATAGCCCCTCGGCCGAAAGACGGAGAGGCGGCGTCCTCATCTTCAGATCTCGTGTCTATCTTTCCTCGGCTCTCTAACTCAAACAGCACCACACTGCACAGGCTATACATAGCGAATAAGGCAGAGCTAACTAGGCATGTCAGCGCCGGAGCCGGCGCCCGGGAATACCTCTGGGGCGGGGACGACTGGTTTGTTCGGTGGTATGAGGCTCCGCCGTTAGTCGTTGACGGTCATCACTACTGCACCGATGGTGAGGACGACGTCCCCGGCTTTGACGCTGATAGCCATAACCTTATTGAGCATCAGATCCTGCCATGGCCGGTGATCGGCGGGGCCGTGGATATGGTGATCTCCCGGTTCGAGGCTCAGCGCCGCCGCTTCAGCTGGGTGGTAGGGCCTATGGACCAGCCCCAGCTAGAGTCCTCTCTGAGAAACCGGGACTTGTTCCTCGAAGAAGACGAGCCGGCCATGGTGGTCGATCTCGACAACTGCGCCCCACTAAACGTCAAAACAGAAACGCTCCCCTTATCACCGCAAGAGGCTGCACGCTTTAGGCTGCGTGACTACCAGCTCCAGCTGATGAGGCTTGAGCAGCAAAATAGGAGACGTTTGATGCTCGCGCGCGCCCTCGATGCGAAGTCGCAGAAATCGCAAGCTGTCGGTGGCGAGTGCGGAGTGCCGACGGAACACCGACAAACGAGTCCCATCAACGAACAGCTACGGTGTTCTCAGAGGGGGCAGTTACAAATACGTACCGGGACCGGTGAAAATTTCCAGGCGCCCGCAACCGGAGCAGCTGCGGGTGTTGGACGCACAGCGGCGAAGGTGCACTCCTTTTACACTGCGCAGCCCACGTTCGCCGAGGACACAAGACCGCCCCTGCACGACGGCTACGAAATCAAGCCGATTGCCGACGCCGTCGGCGTAACGAACTGGGTGCGGGCGTGGGCGCACGAGGCCAAATCGCCCAACGCGGCAGGTGTCCAGCACTGGGCGCGCGTCTACGCCGCGCTATTCACCCAGCTGCCCTCGACGCAATTCCAGATGTTCGCGGCCTTCCGCCCTTCTCCTGGTGGTAGCCGCGGCGGCGGGAAGAAGCAGCAGAAGCCGGATAATAACCCAGTGCTCGGCACGGGGTATGTGCACATGTACGAGGGCGTGGCGGCGATCCACTGCGTGGTGGTGCGGCCCGAGTTCCGCGGGCGCGGGATCGGCCGAGAGCTCGCACGCTTTGGGATGCGGCTCGCGCGAGAAAGGGGATATCGTATGGCGATGGTTACTGGGACGCCGCTGGCGCTGGGCGTCTTCCGCGCGCTAGGGTTCAAAGATATTGGCCGCATCAAGCTGTATGTGTGGCGGCCGCTTAAAGATCCCGTCCGCGCACCAGATCCGGAGGATCAGACCGCGGAGGCGGAGAGGGACGGATGGGAGTGGGTCGAGTGAGGATTTCGTTGTTGGGATAGGTTACATAGGTAGGTAAGTAGAAAATTTTGGCAACTGCATTTTCGTACGTGGAGGATAGCTAGCTACCGGTTTAGTAAAACGGGCACAGGGTTATGCATTACTTTTAAAGGTCACCATTGTTCAATTAATTCAAAACGTTTCCTCTTCTCACAAGATTTTGCAATATATTCCAGTTCCTCTAATAATCGACATTGCATGGTTCCCTGAGCTAGAGCGTAATTGAATAACAAGTCCGATAGGGCGAGGCCACACGAAGAAGAAGAGAAGAAAAAGGAAACAAGAGAGGTATGTGGAGAGAGGAAATACACTACATATCATCAAGTCAGGATATCAAGAAAGAGGGGTGAAATATCAAATAGGGAGGCAAGGTGTCAAGAAACCGGGAATAAGACAATTCACAACTTTAATTTATCTATTAGTGATATTCCTGCCACCTGATCTACCAAGGCTTGAGCAAACGAAATACTCTTTGTGCCTCCCCTATCCATCATTTATGTGCTATTCTGAGACTGAATCCGGCCTAGGACGAGATACCCCTATCATATCGATCTAGTGTAATAAAAAATACTGGAAAACATCTAACGGTTTATAATACTACCTTTAATAAAATAAATTGAAATGTGTCTTTAAAGGATTACTATAAAAGTATATATTAAAAAGTATTTTAAAAATACGTTAATTTAATATAATGATTATTAAATGTATTATTAAAATATAAATATAAATATAAATATAAATATAAATATAAATATAAATATAAATATAAATATAAATATAAATATAAATATAAATATAAATATAAATA